>BLKR01007633.1:0-33992 GCA_011170035.1 Teleogryllus occipitalis
CTCCCCCGCCATTGCCTCGGACGCCTGCTCCGCCCAGCATTTTCCAGACCCCGTTCCCCAAAGCGCCGTCCCTCCGCACTAATCGGCACCCACCCCTGCCCAACCCCGTTCCCTAAGGGCTCCCAGCCCAGTCCTGCCCGACTTGCTAGTTAGATGGTGTTGCGAGCGCCCCACCAGAGACTGGGGAGCAGTGCGGCAGACTTCTCAAACATTTGATCAAAATTTAACTAATGTGGACCAGCAAGAGAATAATGTAAAGGATGAAACTACACTATATTATTAAGTGAAGTGTAAAGGTGCAGGATTTGTGATTTTTTATGGTAGATTGATACAGAAGTTCACCAAACAGTTGGTTGTTTTTAATGAAATATTAAGAAATATGCATAAGTGGCAACTATTGACAACGTTGATCAGCCGTCATCAGCCGCGGTGATCTCTAGAAGTTGGGGCAGACGGCTCACATGGAATAGTGCTATTGGGAGTGATGCGATCGTTAAGTAAGTATATGAATTGTCTTTATTTTTTCAAAATACTGTTTTTATGGCTTCAGCTTAAATCATCATTACCAAACTGTCGTATGGGCTTCCAATATCAGAGGCAACACAAGCGGTTGTGCAGTTTACTGCCAGAGGTTTTCTCAACATAAATCTCGAAAATGTTCTGAAATATATTTCGAGTCAAGGATGCATATTACAGATAAATTGGAATATGTATCTATTTGGCGTTATTGGGTCGGTAGTCTGACTTCACCGGCTAGTTACCGGTGTTCCCCTAGCCTGGCCTAGTTAAATTCCCATGCTTGGGGTAAGAGCGACATGAGGCGAACATGACGTATTCTCTTCATCGTAACTTGCAAGATCCGCCTGCTTCCGCTTTTCTTCGCCACACAGCTATAGAAACTGGGACGATTTTAAAGGAAAGCTACAACTCTATTTTTGCCTCGACCGGGAATCGAACCCAGGGACCACACAGCACGGGAAGCTAGTACGCTGCCCATGAGCCATTTCGGAGGCTAATATTTTTGAATAACCTTTCCCAAAACTTCGAGGATATGGCCCACTGCACAGCGATAGGCGCGCCGCGACCCCTGCGGCCGCATTGTTGCGCTCCGTGATTAATGCTCTGCGTGACGAACCGGCCACCCCGCGGCCGCCTGCGCCGCCCGTGGCGCGACTACAATGCCCTCGCTCAGTCACAGGCCTCAAGGCGCCACGCCAAGCCAGGCCACCACCCGCCCACCCTCTCGCCCTCTCTCCCACTCCTATCCCGCTCTCTTTCCCGTCCTCATGGTGGCCATCTTGTCGGTCCTCTTGTCCACCTCTTGCCGGCCTCTTGCGCGCGTCTTGCCCGCCTCTTGCCCGCCTCTTGTCCGCCTCTTGCCCGCCTCTTCCCCCTCTTGTCCACCTCTTGCCGGCCTCTTGCGCGCCTCTTGCCCGCCTCTTCTCCGTCTCTTGTCCACCTCTTACCTGTCTCTTGCCCGTCTCTTGCCCCTCTTTTGTCCGTCTCTTGTTCGCCTCTTGCCCGTTTCTTGCCCGCCTCTTGCCCGTCTCTTACCCGTCTCTTGTCCGTCTCTTGCCCGTATCTTGCCCGCGATCCTTCTCGTTTTAGGTTCTGCTGCATCCCTCCCAAGTTTTTCTTCCACCGTGCTGCTCCGCCCTTCCGCTTTCGAGTTCGATTATCCCCCTCCTCTCGTTTTCTTCCCTCTCCTCACCACTCTCTTTCTCACCTCTCCCGCTCCTTCTTTATTCATCCATTCGTATCTCTCTCATTACATCGCTTTCTCCTTCCATTCCTCTCTCCATCTCCTCCTGTCTCTCCATCTTTCCTCTCCGTTACTCTTCCCATTCCTCGTTTCTCCCTCCCTTTCTATCCCCCCTTCCCTCCCTCTCTCCTTCGCTCCCTCTCTCTTCACTCCCTTCTTCTCATTGACTCCTTCTCCCGTATTTTTCTCTACCTCTCTCCATCCTCTCTTCCCTTCTTCCTTTCCCTCTTAACCTCCCGATCGCCTTCCCTCGACGAATCGCTCGATCGGTCGGACGCCAATTTGTCCAGCCAGTCTCCTGCTCAACCCTTCCAAGTCAATGTCTCCTTACCTTCCTGTTACCGCCTACCACCCATCTAACACCGATTTGCAAGACGCCCACTTGCCAGTAAGTCTACTATTTTTCTGCCTCGCTATGCATCTGCCCGCCCTTTCGAACCAACTCTGAGGCTAGGTGACACGCAAGGTAGCAAGTGCTCGACGTTGCGTGAACCGCACGATAGGAAACGCCAGGAGGGAAAATTGACCTGGAACAAAGTGGCAGCGGGGTGATAATGTCAGGGAAGCGTCTAGTGAGTGATACGAAATGACGTTCCTAATGAGGTTAATCGAGAAAAACTTGACGGTTGGCCTGCAGCGCCTCTGACCGGGAGATCCTAGGTTCGAGTCCTGACGACTGCAGGATTTTCGACACTAGCTTTCCAACTGGGTCAAATTCAGTCGCTGTCTGAAGGAGAATTCTAGCGGCCGGCTGCTCTGATCGGTAGTTTTCCGTGGTTTCTCCGATCAACACCAGGCGAATGCCGGAGCAGTACCCTACCAAACGGGCCACGGACCGCGCGCGATCTGTCCTTCCTCTTCCTTGTCCCTTCCTCTTCCGTTACACACACACACTTACACTAAAATGCACTACACTACCACATATTCCGGGAGACCGGTCGGGAGCTTAGAGCTGGTCCCGGCTGGGGCGGTGCCCCGCTGGTGGGAGAGTCGTGATTAGGGGGAAACCCCAGTAGCCGACGGTAGGTCGGCGCCGGATCCCGCCATCCAGTGGGGGGAAAATCACCACCATTTCCCCGAGAAAAAACTTGCACTACACTAACGGGACAAGTGACCAAAGCAGTTGACGCGCTCGGAAACCCGAAAAAATCAATCAATCAATCAATTGACGGTCGGCGAAGTCATCTGGAAATAATATTCTTGTGATAGTCCTTCAGCAGTGAAAGTTCTTGATGTAGTTATCTGGATTATCTTAGGGTAAGCGGTTAGACATCAAGTTTCAAAGGAATGTTGAAACGGATTGAGTGGATTGTGGAATATGCCTCCCATCGACGGCGAATTCACTGCGTGAAATAATGAGTGAAATTGTCGTGATGCTTAGGCGGAATCGAAAATTAGGTACCAGGCAAATTGACTAGATTCAACGTGAGGGATTGAGGTTGCTGTAAAGTAGAGCTTTAGAGATTTATCTTAAGAACTGCATTGTTGGTGAGATATTGTAATGGGAGAGAATATTACTCAGAAATTAACTGTGTTCGGATGTGTTGGAGAGAGAATTGGAGAGAAAATGAGGAATGAAGATGGAGATGATTTTGGGATGATAAATGATTAATTAGTGGAGAAATTATCATTGACCTTAATTATACGTTTCTAGGCGCGTCAAATCGTATAATCGTTACTACCGTAAGAGCAGTGTATGTTTTTATAACGGAAGATTGTTTTTGTCAGCGTGATGGTGAGGTCCGGCACCGACGTACAGATTTGGTCTTGCAGAGTTTTCCCCACGCCGATATCTCCTACCAGTGGGACATCATCCCAACCGCAACACGCTTATTCTCCTGATATGTATGACAGTGTAGTGCAAGTAAGTTGTAAGTGTGTATATAAATATTTATTCTTAAATTCTATTTACATTGATGGCTTATGGCCTAGCTTACAAACTAAATACTTACAAACTAATCTAAATCTACTTTGTCTTACATTCTGACTTGTATTTATTTGTATTTATTGTACGTCCAAAAAACAGTTCAAACTCCGAATGACGTGCTTTGAGGAAAAGTGAATTGTGTGCACGTTTTCAAAATTCTGTGATCCCTACACTAAGTCATATACTACTTAAATTAAATTTTAAAAAAACCTTCCATGTAATAAAATTTATTTTAAAGGATAAGTAAGCAATAAATTTTGGCTCTTATCCATGTTGTCCTTCGGAATAATACTTCCTGCCGCGACAACATGGAAACGATAATTTGAATAATTGTATTTCCCACTGAATTCTAGAAGACGTGCACAAAAAATGAAGTTACATTACTTAATCTAACAACGAGCATTATTTACATTATTTACAGTAAGCAGTACATACACATATAACACTTACAAAAACATACATTTATAGGAAACACACGCATAGGACACAGCAGAGGAAGGAAAGATCAAGTGCGGCCCTTGGCCCGTTTGTTAGGGTACTGCTCCGGCGTTGACCTGACATTCATCGACGTATTTTTGGGTAAGATCACTCGATCTGTGGAGTTAAGTGGACGTTACGTCTGCAAAAAATTGACAACTTTTTTTATTATATACTATTTTTAAAATATAAAATGAAAGTTCCTAGTGTCACTAAAATTAAAGATTTAAAAATAAATGCGAAAATAGTTTATCAACTATAACTAATCGCGTATTTTTATTACAAAATATATTTGTAAGTCGTGGTTAGTGCATTTTGCATAAATTTGAATTATTCATTATATTCGTAACGAACAACCCGCGTGTTACGATCGATGATGTGAGGCAATCCGCATATTTTGTATTTGAATCTAATGAATTAATTATACATTAAATATTATTGAAAATTTCGTTTTGTGAAAGCTTGATTTGAAACATAAACAGAATTATTTTACTTGTAAATTACATCTGTTAAATTCACATTTATATCAACACGTTTTACCTGTAAAATATAGTCACTCATTTACTAAACTTCCTGGAAGTCGTTTATGAAACCCTGACTGTTATGAACTTCTGGAATTTTAAAATTTATTTATACTTTTCAGAATAATTGAAATGAAATGGTAAAATCACTATTTGCTGCATAAAATGAACTGTGTTCCATATTGCAAAATCTAACCCATCTAAATTCAGAAAATTCAACTTAATTAGAACTATTAGAATGCTACAAAAGAAGATGTGTGCACATTTTCAAAATGTTTCAAAGGAAGCAAAATTTTTTGTTATTTAAAAAATCAAATACTCATTATTTTAATTTAAAAGCCTATTAAAAGTAAATTAAATCGTAATTATTTATTCTAACCCTGACATTTTTGAATTGTAGTTATTAACTACTAAATTTAAAATTAAATAAATATTGACAGTCAATCAATTAGCAGAAGGAAAGGACTTCCCAGGACAATGGTTAACGGAAATATTTGCTATTTATATTAATGGGACCTAACACGTTTTGATAGTAGTTCTATGCAGTTCAATGGAATGTCAAGTTTTTGGATCCTCGTCAATGTGTTCTGAAATTAATTATCGTAGATAACACCAATTTTATGAAATTAATCACTGAAATTATTATGTATTTTCCGTGTTTTGATATTTTTTCTGTTTTATCATGAATCTTGAATTTTCAAAATTAAACAATCCATTTAGTTTTACTGTAAGCTATTTAAAATATTTAGTTACGAAATATTCAATGTCCTTTGATGATCCATTAAATAATTAAGACTTTTTTGTTATTTTCGCGAGAAAATGTGTACATATTTCATTGCATGTGAATGTCATGAGGTTCTAAAGGGAAAATTTTAAAATCATTCAGTACATTCAAAATATTAAAACCGTTAACACCTCCATTACCTCATTTATTTGTTTTCCAGATTGTACAGAAACATCAATGATGTGATTGTTGTAACTCTGGAATTTTTCTTTGTGAAATTTGAAATCAAGATACAAGAAAAACCATCAAGTTCAATAACGATTACAATAACGATTAGATGTATTTTCAGTAGGATAATGGATCACGGGATCGGTCAATTAATGAATTACACTAGTTTGCCAACGTTTCGGAATATTTAATTCCTTCATCAGGGCTAACAAACAAAAAACACAATCACAATAAATAAGGACAAACTCTTCTGAACAACAACATAAAAAAACATGAATGAACATACATGTAGAAAAATAATTACACAGATAACTAAATAAATAAATACATTATATACTGTATATCTAAGTCAAGGTCATATAAAGGATACACACCTTACTAATCCATATACTGGTCAAACATAATGTTCCTCCACAGCACAACTCCAATACAGAGTTGCTGAAGCATACACGTCCCTAGCAGGTCCGACCATGGCCACGGCCCGAAAGAAAGTGAATGAAAAACCAGTGTATTGTCAGGACCACGTGCTAAGCAACTCCATGCCGGAACCATGCGTATCCGGTTTCATTATCATTATTCATTTATTTATTTATTTACCCTTTTTTTATTAAAACATTTTGTATCTTTGCATCCGAACCCGTATTACGAAAAAAAAACAATTATTAATAATATAGTAATACAAATAATTGTTAACAAGGTCCCCTTTAATGTATTTTCATGGACGAGAAAAAATGAAACCCAAAACGCCCCAATCTTATTTATCAATAGAAACACATTCTGTCATGAATGGCACACTAATCGTTATCCACCTGAAATGTTGATACATTAGCGTTGAATTATGGCAGTGACCCCTGGCAAATGCACTTCGTAATCGCGCTCATACATTACAAGTAATCTCAGAATATTTTCATGTCCAAATGTTTTACAGAATAATGAACAACAAAAAATGTACATGGTATGGCGACAAGAGATATTGATGTTTTAACTGATCACGTGTCGCCAAATTAATTCGTATAATTTAAAATTATAATTGATGTGACAAGTTAATGAATGTTGACAGTAACGTCGTACACACTTGTCTCCTGCAGACTAGTGAGATAACATTTTACTGAACGCGAATTCATGCGTGTTATAAAAATTTATTTCTAAATGTATTTTTTAAAGGTTTGTAATTTTTTATATTTGATAAACATTAACCTATAATTTATACAGGGATCAATTTGTACTGCCCATTAATAGGAAAGATAATTTAGTAGAATCAGTTGGATCAAACATGTTTGCATAAGGTAGTTTTCGTTAATTTCACTCAACTGATTAACGCTCAATTTCATTTTTAGGGTGTGGAGACTATATACATTTTATAAATCTGCTTCCATTTAAGTTTTAAATTTTTGTTACTATATTTTATATTAATTACGTGGCGATGGGGTGAGCTGTAGGGAGAGCAGAAGAGGGGACAACCTAGATGTCACAATCAATAAAATTACTAAACGAATAAACTTTACTTAAAGAAAATGATGTTTTTCGAATTAATTACAATTATTAAACAAGACAGTATTTCAATAGGATAAGGTGAATGCTAAACATTTAAATTAATGCATAACATCATTAAATGACTATACACTTTTAGACAAATAATAGTTGCTCTCTCACAAGAACATTTTCAAATTGATGAAAGGGTATAGTCGCATAAGGCCTTGAAGAGTACCCCCAAATCAAATCGATAATCGCGATGTTCATATGAAAAACAAAATGCTGTAGATTTAAAAAAAAAAAACAGCCTCCTAGGGCAATCTGTTCCAGAGATACGAGAAACGTGTTTTTCATGGTTTTTTTTCTCAGCTTCTATTGCATGTATCAGACTAAAGTATTACAGTTGCATATTCTTTTATTTCAATTACCACTTCATTGTGTTATTTTTGGTTGGTCAACGTTGAAAATTTTCACTTGATGCCTCCTACAAAATGTTTCTCAACACTTCATGCTCTCCATGCAACATGGCGGTCGGCGTCTGTCTCGCTTTTCCAACGAAGTGGTCACTTGGTTCGTGACGGAAACTGGTGCTGCGCAGAACGAGCAAAAATCGGCGCACCGGAGGAGGCCACCCATCTCTTTCGACCGTGTGAATATCGAGAGTGAAACGATATTATTGTGAACGTGTCAATGGAAGTGGCACCCTAGCATGCTGCTCCCACATAGCTGCGGTCATTTATTATTTGGCACACGCTCGTTACTTGGCAAAAATTGTTAAATTGAAAATTTTTGAAAAAAACAGAAATTCTGAGTAGACTGTTTATAAACGGACGCGTGATCCCAGTTTTGAAGAAGACTCTGACAATTGTATATGATTGCTTGTCAATGATTAATAAATCTACAAGTAAGTAATTTGATTTATATTAGAAATAATACATAAATCTAAAATAAAGAGGTTTGATGATTTTATTTCGATAATATTAATATTTCCCACATAAAACAAACATTTCTCAGCAGAAAGTTGCAAATAGTCATGGTAAGTGAGACCTTTCAATAGTTTTAATATAGATTGTTAAAACATTGGTGAAAAAAATTCCAATCACATTTTGAAGCATTCACATTTCAAATGTTTAAACTGATAAAATTTGTTTTAATTTTTTTCATTATTGTGCACATTGTTTAAAATCTGAAAAAATATGTTATAGAAAGGTTAAGACACATTTTAGGGAAAAACTGGGAAAGTACTCAAACGTTATCACTTCCTAAATCAATTTCAAAACCTTATTTTCTTTGGCGTCAAAATATGTTCACAAAACTACCTTCAAATTAAACTGTTTTCCCCGGCCTTGTAATTTTTTCAGCCTGATACATTAATCGATGCTGAGAAAAAAATAATACATGAAAAATACATTTCTCGTTCTGTTTGTACAACAAATTACCCTAGGAGGCTGATTTTTTTTGTGAATTTACCGCATTTTTTATTCTCTTTCATATGAGCTTCCCGTTTATCGATTTGGTTTGGGGCACTTTTCATAGCCTTATTCAGATGATGTGGTGAATTCCCGGAAAATTTAAAAGAATTCGACAGATTCTTTTTGTCCGTAACTATTTTTTTGTAAGAGTAAAATTGTATTTCATGTAAAATTAAAGCAGAATATGATAGTTAACCAGTTGGAGTTCCATAAATTTTGCTGTCTGCAAGTGACAAATTTCTGACATCACATTTTTAACGAAAAAGCTGTTGTGAAATTTGGATCTCTCTCTTGTTAGATCTACTATATATTAATTCAATTGTTAAATCAGTAATGTAAACAACTTTTTACAAACAAAATGACTTCATTTTAATATTCGCGAATATTTGTTTGACACTTCCAAACGTAACAAAGACTCTTCTGTAAAATTTCCTCAATGTCAAGTAGAATCTTTGGATCCTGAGTACGTGATTTATTCTTGGCACGTAACGTACTGTAACATATATTTTATTTAAATATTTTTATTTGAACACTGCAAGTGCTTTTGTAGTACGCTCATCTCTCTGGATTTAATTTAAAAATTAATCAACACAGCATCTATACATTGGTGATTTAATCTAAATCATTTACATTTTTATTTGTGTTTAAAATAAAATATCTATTTATTTCCAAAACTAAACATTATTGCGCGAAAGACGGGAAATTGTAAAATCGTTTGATACTTTTTCTTTACATAAACGATACTCATTATGTTTTTTGTGTTTTACAGGTGAGTTGCTGTTTTTTAACATTCGAAAAATAATCTTAGAAGAAACTATTCCAAATTGTAAGTATATTAGTATTTGATGATGTTCATGTAAAGTAAATTTTTAAATTTTAATTTGAAATTGTATTTACATAAATGCCACTTGGAATTTGCCTGAATGATATAATTTGAAAATGTTTACTTCAAATTTCACATCTCTTCAATACGAATTCGATTACGATTACGATTCGATTACGATAACGATCGATTCAATATTTTCTTAATCTAAGGCATTGATGTGTATGCAGGGCCGATCTCAGTCGATACCATCTCCAGGACCTCAACATATACCTCGACCACACACACTTCGCCACCACTTCCGCCTTCATCATAGCCACCGCCTCGGCCCTCCCACCGTTATCATCACTGCCACCACCATTGTCACCGCCTTACTACGATAGCTAGGCGTTAACACATTGGTCGCATTGTTTTAGAGTTCGATTCACGACAGTGGCAGATTTTCGGCGTTAGTTGCTTATCTGAATCGAATTCAAACATTGGGAGACAATTTGAGCGATTACTCTGATCGGTAATTTTTGGGGGTTTCCCTGATCTACATCACGCGCAATCTTTTATTCCTTTTCCTGATTCCCACGTTTCACATTCATGTAAAACACATTCATGCATTCGTCTACCACACAAGTCGGGAGAGCGGTCGAGAGTCGAACTCATGAGGTGGCGTCCCGTTGGGAGGTGTATCTAAAGAAGGAAAATGCGCCAGCCGCTGAGGGAGAAACACGTACTCCTCCAGAGAGATACATCATGCAGTACATTCGGAATTAATGACCATAGTAGTAGTCGCGTCCAGAATAAATGCTTACTCCCTCACCACCACTGTTACCACGACCACTATTAGCACCAACACTATCACCACCGTTCTCTTCACTTCTGCCGCCGTCCTTCCTGCATTCCCCTCACCACCATCCCCGCCCCTTCCGTCCTCCCTGCCTTCCCCGCTCGCCCTTCGCTGCCTTTCCCGTTCTCCCTGCTCGCATGCCCTCCACACTCTTCCCGACCTCTCTGCTATCCCCGCCCTTCCGGACCTTCCTTTCCTCCCCTTCCTCCCCGCCCTATCCCGTTCTCTTCGCCTTTCCCGTCCTGCCTGCCTTCCCTGCCATTCACTTCCTGCCATCCCCGCCTTCACTATCCTTTCTGTTTTCTCCACCCTAATTCCACCCCTGTTCTTCCCTCCACCCTCGATCTCCCTAATTTCCATGCTCTCCTCCTTCCCGTTCACCCCGCCCTTCTCGTTCTCATTGCCTTCGCTGCAGCCCCGTCCTTCTCGACCTCCTTCACCAAACCCCTCCGTCCCGCCCTTCCTGTTACCCTCCCTATACACCTTGTCCCCCATACTCTCCGTGCTTCCCATCCTCACTACCTTCCCTGTCTTTTCGGTCCCCGACATCCTTCACCGAATTCCTCTCTCTCCACCCTCCCTGTCCCCCGTCCTTCCCGTCGTCTCCGTTCTTCCCGTCCTCACTACTTTCCCTGTCCTCCTTTCCCTTTCCAACTTCTTCCTCTCCGCCCTCCATGTCCTCCCTGCCCCCTGAACCCCGTCCTTCCTTCTTCTCCGTCCTTCCCATCCTCCCCGCCTTTCCCGGTTCCTGCCCTCGCCACCCTCCACGTCCCTCGCCATCTCTTCCCTCCCCGCCCCCTGCCCTCCCCTCCCTCCCCGCCAGCGCCGCCGCTGAGCCGCCCAAGCGTCCGCGGGCGTAAAAGTGGCTTCTCTGCGGGTTACGGAGGGCGCTTAATGAGATCGAAAAGCTGCAGGCCGCCCTCGCACAGGGCCGCACAGCGTCCCTTTCGGCCACAAACTGCTCCACGCCGCTCCCGCGATTTACCGGACTCTGAGCCCCGAGTCGCTTTTAAGTCAGTGGTTGCTGAAATCAGGGTCCTGCTGAAATTTGTGAACTTGTGATATCGGAGTAATTTCAAAATTTTAAACTCATTTGGTGAGATCGATGTTATTAAAAAATTAGATTGCTTTTGAAATCGTTCGTCAGTCATGGCCATTTAGAGTAGGAGGCTTAAGAAATCTGAACTGTCCTAAAATCTCGGGTGTTCTGATATGGCTGTCAATGTGACAAGATTTATTCGATGAGTTATCCGAAATAAAAATACTTTTGTGTGGTAGAATTTTTTAATTATTTGTGATTAATTTATTTTCTTTCAAAAGCAGCAGGTTTACATTTTGTATACTCACAAGAAGAATAAAACCAACCAATCAATAGCAACCAATAGCAATAGCAATTGAAAGTTGTCGGTAAAGTGCCTCTCGATATTAAGATAACTTTGTTTAGAATATTATTATATTTATTTTAAAATACTCTTAAGTGTAATATCGATTAAATAAGTAAAGTACGAACTTGCAAACCTGTAAGATATTATCTTAAAACTCAATTCAAATCATAAAAAAATAATTGCATGATTATGTTTTTCAAAAGAAGATAAATACATAAAAATAATAAATAAATAAATAATAAAGCCATTGATCCCAAGGAGATTCTACACATTTATGCAGACATACAACAAGTTTCTTTTACTTTCCCGTTTCAACTTCATAATTAATGTTAGGATAATAATTATTTTGGTTGGCTTTTGCTCCTTTTCAATGCTTAATTTTTTGTCTTGTATTTATTTCCTATTTTCATTTTATTTTTTCTTCTATAATTTCTAATTCGTTTTTCTATCCCAATTTTCTGTTATTTTACGCTGCTTTATTTTAGGTGGCATCAAGTCTGTTGGATAATTAGAAACCTCAAAAAGTCATGCAACTGATTACAATTTCAATACACAGCCATTATTATTACGCTACAATTCCTTCATCATTCGCTAATACAATAATTGTTTCTAATTTTGTAGTTCTTGCATGTTTCTCATTTGGGTTCTGCATACTTTCTCTGCCAATGCCCTCCCACTGTGCAGGGCGCATGCTGCGGCTATTGAGAGCGAGTGTTGGCTCTGGCACTGCGCTGGCGCCTCTGCCGGGGACCTCCCCAGCGCCGGTTGTAAAACGGCTCCGTCTGGCGGCGTCACGTACCATCGCTCCACTCCCGCTCTCACTCCGCCCCGCCCACCCGCCCTGTTCCGCCCCCACCCCGCCTCGCCCTGCCCTGCCCCGCCCCCGCCTCAGCAACCTCCCTCCCCCTCCCCCCGCCCAAGCCCGCTTCCTCCCCCGCCCGTCCCCGTCCCGTACAGCCGCAGCCCCTCCTCGTCCCGCCCCCGCCCTTTCCGGTCCCGCCTCGCCCTCTCCCCGCTGCCGCCCCGCTGCCGCCCCGCTGCCGCCCCGCTGCCGTCCCGCTGCTACGCCCCGCCCACCCCGCCTCGTCCGCCCCCCCCCGCCTCGCCCTGCCCTGCCCCTGCCCTGCCCCGCCCAGCCCCGCCCCTCCCCGCCCTGACCTGTCCCGCTCCCGCCCCCGCCCCACCACGTTACCGCCCCGCCCCACCCTCGCCTCACCCCCACCTCGCCCTTGACCCGCCACGCTAACTCCCCTTCCCCGCCCCCACCCCGTACAACAGCCACCCCCTCCTCGTCTCGTCCCTCCCCTCCCCTGCCTTTCCCGCCTCGTCCCGCCACCGCCCTCGCCTTGCTCCCGCTCCGCTCCCTTCCCCGCCCCCGGTCCGCCCCGTCCCCGCCGAAGCTGCGGAAGTACTCGGTCGAGCGTGCGCCGCCCCGGCAGTAGCCTACACCGCCGCGCCCCGGCGTGCCTCCGTTCGTTTCCGCGTTCCCTCTTTTCTTTCCAGCCCCTCCACAACTCTCTTCCTCGGGGATCGTTCTTGGCGTTGACTCGCTCTCTCCGTTTGGTGACGCTGTTTCGTTTGGGTTTCTCGCTATTTCGTTTCCATCTCGCTCACTCGGTTGGGTCTCATTATATCGATTTGTTCTTGCTGTCTGGTGTAGGTCCTCTCTCTTTTGTATCTTGCACCCGTGTCTTGTTTGAGTATTGCTCTATCGTTTCAGTATCGTCCTGTTGTTTGGATCTCGTTCTTTTTCGCTCTGTCCATTGGATATCTCTTTCCGTTGGGTCTCGTCCTCTTCAATGGATCTCGCTCTATCCGCCAGGTCTTCCCGATTCCGTTCTTGGTCTATCCGTTGAGTCTACCTTTCCATTCGGCTCTCCATTGGGTTCTATCATCCATTGGGTATTGCCTTTTCTAAGTATCTTTCCGTTCGGTATCGGTATCTCCGTCTCTTTCTCTCCCTCTCCTTCTTTTTCTCTCTCCATCTTTTTCTTTCTCTCTCCCTCTATTTCTCTCTCCCTTTCTTTCTCTCTCCATCTCTTTCTCCCCCCTCTTTTTCTCTGTCCCTCTCTCACATACACACAGACCTCTACCCTCTCTCCCTCCCTCCACTCTCATGCATTTTGCGTTGTATTTGTTTATTTCTCATTGTCATTTCGTTTCAACATTATTCCATTCTCCTGCCCTAGCTGCCTAAGGAGCAACCTGTCAACTCCATTCTATTCTTTACAAGACATCGCTTCGTTCCACGTCTCCTACACATTTAGTTTGTCTAGTTTCACTCCACCAGGTCCATCATCCACACATCCACCCATCCGCTTCTCTTATATTTTTCCTGATTTTCTACGCTACTCTGTCGCATCTCCAACCCTCATCTTACCTGTTGTCTCCTCTTTTCTACGCTTCTTTTGCGTTTGTTTCCATTCCTGTTCGCTTGACCCCTCTCCTGCTCGCTCCACCCTTTCCGTTCTCTCCATTTGTCCTTTCCGCTTTTTTCCTCTCGTCTCCATGCCTATCCGATCTTCTGTATCACCGGACAAGTTTAGCTCAGACTCAGCATTACTCCTGACTCTGATACGTCGGAGGTCCCAGAGTTCCAGAACCGACGGTTGGAGATTTTCGATATATCCTACACAGCTTGGTCGAATTCAGCCTCTGTTTTGGGAAGAATTCTAGCGACCCGTTGCTCTGATTCTTCTTTCGTGGTTTCTCCAATCAATATCAGGCGAATGCCGGGGCTGTACCCTATCAGGAGGTTCACGGACCGCGCGCAATCTTTCCGTCCTCTTCCTTGTTTTATTATCCCCCTGGTGAAAATCAGTCGGAAGCTTAGAACGTGTCCCGGCTGGGCGGTGCCCCATAAGAGGAGTTTGGGAGGTTCTTGAGATGGAGTAATCTCTCGCAAGCCGACATGTTGACCGGTGTTGGATCTCACCATTCGGTGAGGAAGAACACTGACACTCCCGGAATAACTACACTAACGGGAATAGTGAAAGAATCAGTTGACGATCCCAGAAAATCAATCAATCTCTCCGACGGTCTCCTTTCCTATTCGTTCCCAACCACTGCTCTTAGCTCCTCTAATTTTCTCTTCGTTTCCCTTCAGTCTTCTTCGTTCCACGTCTTCCCTCCCCACGTGCATGTGCCCGCATGATCTGTTCGGTCCTGCCCCTTCCTTCCGTCCGCCTTCTCTTCGCTGCGGTTCAGCCGGTTCAGTCAGCCGATTTCCGCCGTCGCCAGTGTGCCTGACGCTCCCCATCCCCCACGCGCTTGCGTTGAGCCGATTCGCGCCACCCTGCCGCCCTCTTAACGCCGGGGTTTCCCGCCCTCCGGCGCCATTTTGTGCTCTGCGTGTCGGGGCTCCGCGGCTTGCGGATTTACAGAAACGTGGTTCGTGAGTCTCATTTTTACAGTTCCGAATACTCGCGGTGTTCCGTTTTATCTCGCAGCGGTTTATTTTTTTTCTGTTTCCACACAGCTCGTGTGCAGATTCAGGATGCTATTCATACAACATTTTGCGAGATTACCAACTCCATTTTGTTTTTTTTAGATGAATATATTGTAAGCAATGTCATCGAACGATAAATATCACTATTATCCTTAGTTACAATTCTATAATTTTTTGGGGCTTCACTCCCAAATTTTGAAAGGAAATATTCTTCAACTCCTGTTTGTTGTACAATACGCAAACAAGTGATCATATACCAGAGAAGTCGCATGTGCAATAGCCGTTGAACTTGGTCATCATGAAGAGGCGCAGAATAGTGGTATGCTATTGGTCCTAATGCAAATACTAATGGGTGGTGGTATAAAATATCTGATAATTTTAATTATTTTATTGTGGAATGTTTGCGATTTACATTAAATTGTATTACGACCAGATGTGACGCAGGCACTATTTTACACATTTTTCAACACTAATTTACATACGAGTGTTTACATTCCTATTAATATTTAACATGTAAATTAAATTATATACATATTTTTAAGTTACTTTTTTGGTCAACGTTTTGCCCCGGCGATTGCTGTTTTTATTGGTAAAATTACCGTACTGGTAATTTTCCAATTGTGATTTGTTTACTGTAATTTTGTAACTAAAACAACAAAAACCTTACGCAAGAACATTCTTGTTAAATCAATTTAGATGAGTCGCAATATATCCAAACAACACATAACAAAGACATTTTTAATGCAGTGTGTATCACAACTAAAAGACACCAAGCGTTTCTGTTAAACTTACTACTAGACAAACGTTACTCTCCAGCGAGGGAGAACCACCGCCACTTCCGGCCTAGAGCATGCACAACAGGTGGCAAAATGATTAAGGTGTAGTTATTGATTGAGGCAAAAATGTATTTGTAACCACAGGTTTTGACTATAAACTCTGTACAAGTTTCTAATAATTAATAAACCAAATTCATGTTCATAATTAACACATTTGTTGTGAATTACGTTGAAAATAAATTTCTAATTCTTTCTTTCAATTTCAGATGCGAAATAGTTGATACGAATACTAATGAGTTGTTTCGTGAGATAGTCTGTACAGGATTATTTTCATCAGTTTGTTTTAACTATGTTTGATTGGACATTTTCTGTGGAATTCATTACAGATACACCTCATTGAAGTACACACTGATCCATTTTTATATTTTCCAACTTTCTTTACTCTTATAGCATAGAGCGCAGTCATGCACGCATATGGATTCGTTTCCAAACAACTCATTTGATTGTATTATTTGTTGTACCCGGTGGTATAACGGTCAGCGTACAGGACTGGTGTACTCGACTTTGCGGGTTCAAAACCGATCGAAACCGTGGATTTTAAGGGCGAAAAAATCCTTCATACGCCTTCCTTCGGAGAGGAAGGAAAGCCGGCTGTCCCATATAGAAGAATTACTGCATGTAAAAGATCCTCAAGCCTAAATGAAGCCTCCGAGCAAAATTGAGATCCGCCTTTTTCGTCGCCCAAAATAATACCTTTTTTCTCCGCTAGGTGGTGAAAGGAGCGTAGCGAAATTTGCGTGGTTAGACGGAAGAGCAGGCCTGATGGCCCGAGTCTCGCCACGTAAAATTAAGCACTAACTTAACTAACTCCAAAGCATTATCTTTTTCAGGTGCTTCACAAGCCACATTATAATCCGTTAAGTCAACGAAAAATATTTATTGTAATTATTTGGCCTCCTCCGCACTCTCATGGGACTGATGAAGATAGTTGCGCGTACGGTAACGCTAAATGTTCTTTCACTCGCACACATTGTCTTCTTCAGGCCGTGTTCCACCTGCTGGTTCTGCGGCGGCCCGTCGCTGGCGTCTTTCCTTTTCCCTCTTCGCCCTCGCCCGCACCGGCGGCGTGGGCCGCTGCCAGGGAAATGGGCTCTAAGTTTACGTCCCATGGGGCGTGGCGCAGCGCGACACGGCGCGGGGCGGGGCGGGGTGGCGCGGCGCGGCGTTCGGGAAATTTGTTTGGAAAATATGCATCTACGTTATTGAGATGAAACGGAACGGTGCGTATGTCGGGGAATTTACGGCGTCGAAGCCAGCTGCAGGAGCAGCAGCAGCAGTGGCAGAAGCAGCCGCTGGCGTCTAAGCGGCCTGGACCATCCCGTCCCGTCCCGCCCAGCCGTGTCCTTTCCCTTGCTGCATCCTTATCCTCCCCTTTCCCTTCCCTCTTCGTTCCCATCCCTCCACATCTCCTTCCCGTCACGAGATTCCTTCGCCTTCCTTCTTCTTTTCTCTCTCTCCCATTATCCTCTCCTTGCCCTCTCTTCCCTCCTCTCTGTTCCCTTTCTCTTACCCTCTCTCTGATCCTTTCCTTCTTCTCACTTCTAATCATGTAACTTCTACTCCCTTTCCCCCTTTCATTTTCCCTACCACTCCCCTATCATTCCCTTCTCTTCCCGCCCTTCACACCCTTTCCCTTTCACCTACCCCCGTTTCCCCTCCCTCCAGTTCCATTCTGTTTTCTCCCAACCCCTACCCATTCCTTCTCATCTCATCTCCCATCCCATTATTTCACCTCTCCTTAGCTTCCCCTAAACCGCGCCCATTCTTCCCACCCTTTCCACTCTCCCTCCCTCCCTCCCTTTCGTTCCCTTCCCTTCCATTCTGTTTCCTTCTTTTCCCTCGCCTCTCTTCTCATAATTTCACTTCTCTTTTTGTCCCGTCTCTCCTTTTCCCACCTCCCCCTTTTTCTTCCCGCCCTTCCCCCATTCTCATCATCTCGCTTCTCTTTTCTATCTCTGCCCGCCACGCCCTTCTTCTCCTCCTTTCTCCCCCTATTTTCCCTCCCCCTTCCCATCATTTCCCCTTCCCTTTCCGCCCTGGCCTGGCCCGCGCCGTGCCGGCCTCCCCGGCGTCGCCGCCCATCGCGTAAAGATGCCTTCGGATGCCCGGCCCCGCCTGTTTCTGAAAGTGGTTCGCCTTTCTGGGGGTGCACGGAGAGGTTGAGAGGGTATACACCCGTGGGGACTTTTTCCGGATATCGTGCTCTCTATATCGTTTATCTGCCGCCATGCGAAGAGTGCTTGGTGGAAACCAGCTGAACAGAAGAGTTTTGTGGGCAAAAGTGTCTACTTGCCGTGTACAATCTGAAAGGTGCCGAGTGTAGTTAAGCTAGACATTACGGGACGATGCAACCACCTCGATAATAATACATGTTCTGTATCAGTAATAAAATATCCTTCGTATGTCTCTCTAATGGCTCATTCTGCCCAAACAAATAATTTAGCTTTACTCCGCTCAAATAATGAAATTAATATACCAAGCGTATGTACAGGAGTTGCTGAAAAAAGGAGGAAAAGAAAGGAATGGAACAGGTATAGGTTGGAATTTTTACCAAAACTCGAGTTCTCTTTGATCTGCACTACGGGAAGAAGTTTCTGTTGATTAAATCACTCTGAACAGGCGATTTGTGAGAAAAAATGCATTGTCCTTTAGATTATCTAGAATCTAACTAATCTATTAACTGATTATCTAGGATCTAACACTTATCCTGTAAAATATATGAAAACGACGTCGTACGTAAGAAAATATTCTCGATTTGTCTCGTTTTTATACTGCTCGTTATTATTACTGCCAAGTACATGCCGCCTATTTGTTGTATTCAATTGGAGTTATTAAAATACGTTTTTGATTGATTTTTTGAAGTGGCTAAGTTCTTAGCGCGAATAACTGAGGGTAGGAGTGGAGCAGGGAGGGAAAGGTTGAAAGCCACTTATCTACCGTCCTATGTAGGTATCTGGAAACTAGGTCAAAAGAACGAAGTACTTTTGAAGTTTATACTGTTGAAGGGTTTTAAATGAACAAGCACATCTGATATACATTATCTAGAATTCATCATCTTCCATAACAGCTTAAAAATATAATGCTGAATGAAAGGTCTTTCATTCGCTTCTTATCACTTTTATTACATACAGTCTCATCCAACTAAAATGTTGATTAAAATCTACGAAAAGGATATTGGGAAAAGTACTATACACTAAGCCATTTATCAGTCGTTATAGCAATCTTTATTGTAATATTTTTACTGTCATAATGTTAATCGATTATTACCTAATACCGGGAGCGGTAGCTCAGTACATCAACTGATGTCACTGCAGCGCGTCTGACCGGGAGGTCCTAGGTTCGAGTCCTGACGGCGGCAGGATTTTCGACGCTAGCTTTTCAGCCAGGTCGAATTCAGTTGCTGTCTGGAGGGGAATTCTAGCGGCCTGCTGCTCTGATCGGTAGTTTTCCGTGGTTTCTCCGATCAACACCTGGCGAATGCCGCGATCTGCCCTTCCTCTTCCTTGTCCTATCCTCTCCCCCTTATACACACACTTACACTCGCATGCACTACACTGCCACATATCCCGGAAGACCGGTCGGGAGCTTAGAGCTTGTCCCGGCTGAGGCGGTGCCCCGCTGGTGGGAGAGTCCTGGTTAGGGGGAAACCCCACTAGCCGACGCTAGGTCGGCGCCGGATCTCACCCTCCAGCGTGGGAAGATCACCGCCATCTACCGAGAAAAACATGCACTACACTCACGGGACTAATGACCAAAGCATTTGACGCGACCGAAAACACGAAAAACCAAACCTAACTAATATTATTTAAGTCTCATTACTAATTCGACTACTCTTTCAAATGTCTGACCCATTTTGTGTAATGCCCGTACTTCCAATCTAAACGAATTTCAAATTCTGCAAAATAAATTCCTCCTCAAAATTATACTTGCTCCTTGGTTAATGTCAAATAAATAAATTCACAGAGAACCTCAAAATGATTATTTAAAATCGTTTATACTTAACTTCACAACAAAATCTATAACAAATTATCAACTTCACCTATATTTCAAGAATTTAGATTAGAAAAAAACTGTTTTCATCGTCCTCAAATCCTATAACGTTTACCTAACAATTTTTAATTTATGGACGACAAAAAATCGTTTCATTTCTATTTACGCCTTTTATATTATATTACATAAATTTTTATGTTACATAAATACACTTTTATATTACATAAGTAATGTTAGTGAGAGCACTTTTATTAAGTAATTGGTAACTATTTACCTGACAGTTAAATAATACTGGCATCTTGTCTGTACATATAGAGTACATTCAATTCCCTGGAAAATTGTAATTAGCAAATAAATATTTTAAAAGAAAATATTATTTCACTATGTGTTTGTCTGTCTTTTTCGTGTACATCGTCACTTCTCGATACCTTCAAATTGAATAAGTAATCGTTGTTTTATTACTGCACCTAATCTGAAGAGGGCCCATTGATAATTTTCTTAACATAGCAATGAGCTACAATCCTCTTGCTATAACAGACTAAACGAGCGATAAGTATACTCCCACAAGCATTATTTCCAAACCAATATATTAGTTTTATGTGTTCCTCAACGCTTGCTTTAATGTACATTTTTTTGCTTCGGCTTGTTGCAATTAAACGTTAATGTAATATATTCCGAACACTAAATAAATCCAAAGCCAATAGTAGGTGCTCACCACAAGTCCGCACCCCCCCTCCCCACTCCTGACTTGAGGTCTGTCATCCCGAGGCGCCTGCATGCAGCCTCCCAACGCGAAGTCTTAAACGCACCGAAGATTAATGGCGACTCCCAGGGGCTCGAGGGCGCACGTCTCCTCCCATAGCCGCTCTAATGGGAAGAATATGGATTTTCTGCCTCCACCCAACTAATGTTTCTTGTACATCTCGCTGACAAGGTTATCGACCGCGGCGTACCTGCCTGCGCGCACGGAGAGCAAACAACTTATTCTTGTGCGGTGGAGAGTGGGCCTTTGGATCGACCCTCAGCACTGGGCACGCCGAGTTAGATCGTGAGGCCCGTGAAGCTACTAAAAAGGAGGATCTCCACCGAACATTCTTGTTGCCTTCCTTTAAAAAGCACGATAATCCAAAAAAAAGAAAATTCCACAATAGGGAAGAAAAACTAATTGTAATTGAAACTTCTAGAGAAGCCGGGAAGAAAACATCACAATTACCGGGCACTATAATAATAATTATTATTATTATCATATAACAATAAATATAATAATACTTATTATTATTAAATAATAAATAGTATTTATAGTAATAACTATAATTATATAATAATAACATTATTATTATTATTATTATTATTATTATTATTATGTTTTCAAAGTCATTAATCCGATAAAAGCATGTAAGAGAAACCGTGAACTGCGGTGATAGCTGACGTTTATAACCCTCTGTTATTTGTGTTGTCGTACGTATGCTGTTCAGTAATTTTCATAATACCATCTTTTGATACTAAAAAATGATATAAACAAGAAGTGTCACTTCTTGGAATAAGAGTACCCATTCGCCATGTTCACCTACTTTTATTTGTTTCGATTGCTATGAAAAGACTGAGGCCCCTCGGAATCGCTATTCGTTCCTGTTGGGGTTATGTCAATTAAACAGAAGAGTAATACGACAAAATTATTGTTTATTTAATAAAACCTAAGACATTGAGGTTCCTAGAATTGTCATAAAAAAGATCAGAAGTTTTTGATCAGAGGCTCTCAACGGAGTCGGTATTAACTTGGAAGGAAACGATCGTTTAACGTATTGCTTGAGCAAGTTACAAGGAAATTGAAGTCGCAAGACTTTACTTTATATTTCAGAGGTAGAAGGGTATCAAGGTCGCTGGGACACGAATATAATAACTGACATTTGTTGGTGTTTGAAAAGAGATGAAACCTGAATCCATACGTAAGTGAAAGTTGCTGAAGTAATAATTTCTAAACAATATTGTCTAATGTAAAAAAACTTTAAAATATAATAAAGGAAAGGTGAAATTGCTACATTTATTGCAATCATTCTCATTTTTTACCAACGAGAGACGCATACAGAAAGGAAGTGAGAGGTTACCAATTTTTTTCACAATATTTGAATTTTAATATAATTTTCTATTAACAAAGATTGCGCTGAAACTATCTTGTTTTTAATATACTTACTAGCTATCTTCATATAATATGCTGCTGTTTTCACGTCTATTATCAAATTATTGACCCTCTATAAACAGAGAATATCCTAACGATAAGAGCAGTATTATTTGTAGTCATAAGATCCGTGGCACAAAAACTAGAAGTGATTGAGGAAAACGACTATTATTTTCGAGTTCATTGTGGTCAATTCCTATAAAAACCGCTAAATAATTTAAAAACCATAAACTTTTTTAAAAACGCAGGCGAGTGTTATCAAGGGGTGTGTTGGGAGCATAGGGCAGAGTACATATTGGCGACTGCTGGGGATAATGAAGATGAAACTTCTATTAAGAGAAAAAAGTATGAATGAAAATGATAATTATCGGTTTTATGATATACATTTCTTTCTGCTATGTTTTATCCAATAATAATTTATAATTTTCCTTCTCTTTTGGAATTTCACCATTCACAAGAATGAAAATCGTTCTTTTGTACAATTAGAATGTTGTGCTATTACAAAAATTGCAATCTCAAATTAGAACTTTTGTGTAATTACTTTTGTTATATTTGTATTGTTAAAAAATAAAATGTAAATATAATCATACACTTTTCCCAAACCTTTATTAATTTTATTTGTGTAATTGTTATCTTGAAGTCATTTATGTGCTATTATTTGTGTTATAAATATGTTACGTACTCTATACTCTAGAGAAATTACTTACAGGAGTTGATGAAGCAAACTATTCTTTCAAAATGGATCCATGAAAGAAAAGGATTGAGAATATCATTTTTACACGAAGTAATTCAAATGCTTGAACATTTTTTCCACATGTATATACTATAACCTCATTTTTAAAAAAATACTATTCTTAGCTCAATGGAAAGTATAATTGTTTCGAAATTATATTTTTACCTGTTCAAATTGAATATAATACATTTATAAAAACATAAAAACGCTAATATAAAATACAAGACAGATATTTTAAAAAGTGAAAGAAAATGAGAAACTATGGGAAAAGGCAAAAATTAATGAAATTAAAGTAATGGGCTAAAAGACACATGCATTTAAGAATAAATCAGAAATGAGCTCGTCTGGAAATACTCGAAAATGTTTTTAGAATGTTCCTCCATTGAACTGTAAATTTTATCAAATTCACTGATTATTTCAGTATGAAATAGATTTTAATTTTACTTTGTTCAGAATAAAAATAATTGTGTTAGTAAACGTCTCCGCACATAAAGGCTATTGGTGTATTTGCTGAAACATATGACGTTCATTTACGCTCATCGTGAACGTGAATATTGTCTTTCTTTCTGTTACTAAAAAAATAGAAAGTCGCAGGAGTATCGATAGAATTGATAGTACGGCACTATCAAATACTATCGATAGTGCCATCGAAGTTTAACGAGCACTACTGTTAACTGGTCTCTCGACAAGTATGGTAGTGTAGTGCATGTGAGGGTAAGGAAGGCTAGGAAAAGGAAGGAAAGATTGCTCGTGGTCCGTATATTAGGGCACTGTTCCGGTATTCGCCTAGTGTTGATCGCAGAACCTACGGAAAACTACCAATCAGAGCCGCTAGCCGCTAGAATTCTCCTTCAGATAGCGACTGAACTCGACCTAGCTGTCTAGCTGGTGTTGAAAATTCTGCCGCCTTCGAGATTATAATCCTAGGCCCTTCTGGGCAGAGGCAGTGCAGTGGCATCAGTTGATGCCCTGAACCATCTTCGCCTGTGCTAGTCCTCGACCCCGACCCCAACCTCAATTTCGACCTCAATCTTGTGTCAACATCGTCTTTGCACTCGCTCTCGTCCTCTTCCTTTCTTTTCTTTGCCCTTGTTCATTCCCTCGCCTGAATCCTCTCCTTCACCTTCTTCGCCCTCGCATCTACCCTCCCGTTCCTTTCTCTTTTCTAACCTTCCACACTTCCTTTCATTCCTTTCGGGTGCTCCTTCTCACGCCTCCTCCTCCCCTTCCTCATCATCAACTCCTCCTTTCCCCCTCCACTCCTCGTCCTCCCTCTTCTCATTGTCAACTTCTCCTCCTCTCCCTTTTCATATTCCCCTCCTCCACCCGTCCTCATTTTTCTCGCCCTCTCCTCCCCCTGTACATCTGTCCTCTTTGCATTTGTCCAGAACTTCACACTTGCCTTTTCTGTCCACCCCACTCTCGCCTCGAGCTCTCGCGTCCTCTTCCATCAACCTTCCCCAGACGTCGCTTCTTGTTCCGATCCGTGACGTCACGGCAGCTCGATATTGGCACAGGGCCCATTGGACTGGTGTTTTTGCACGCGCGGCGTGTTTCTTCTGTAGCATTTGGCATGATGGGTCTTTTGAAAGCGGAGCCTTAAAGATTTTCTCGGTTTTTCCTTCGCCATTAGGAGAAAGGCGTACGTCGAAACATCGCTTTTCTCTCACTTTGTTTCTTCTGTGTATATGGAGGCGTCGGTTTCTTGTGCAATGTCCACACAAGTCCATTTAAAACGAGTATCTCGGTGTTTCTACACAGAATGAAACGACACGTTCCTGTGTGTTGATGGACATAGTCGATTGATCACTGACTATGTTCTCAGGAGTATTGAACCTACAGTCGTTTCAGGTATGCTCGAGGATTCTTTGTTGTATAGACATTCTGTTTCATGACTAGAAGGGATTCGAAAATGAACTGTTTGCTTGTCATTATTGCAACGAAGACGTGTTAAATTCTGTTAATTTTCCAGGTCGCAGAAAAATTCTGAAATCGTGGTTTGGTTGACGCGCAATGTAATGAACTTTCAATAGTAATATATATATATATATATATATATATATATATATATATATATATATATATATATATATATATAACATAATTTATCAATAGCTCGATACTGAATTTCGGATGAAACTGTAATTTATTTTAATTACTCTCTACATCATTTTAATTGAGAACCATTTAGGCGAGTCAACACTTTAATACAAAAGTTGCAATAGTAATAATTATTATTAACTTTATTTTTAATATTATAATACTTTAAATTTTGTTCAAAATTATTACTATAAGAAGATAAATAGTAATTAAAAATCCTAACTTCGAGAATAACTTTGAAAGATGAAATGAGTTCTGTGTACAGAAAGTCAAATAGTGTACATTGATTATGAGCAATGATTTGATATTGGAATATGGTTTTATGATTTGGTTGTTTGATGGTGTTTGAGGGTTGATTTAGGATTTGAGGTATAATAGGTATAATATTTTTCACGTGAGGTCTTCAAGCCAACTTCCGCCGCTTCGTTGGTTATTGATTTTAATTTCTATCCTTTTTTCAAATATCTCTAAAATATTGTTTAGGTAATTGCGATTTCAAGAGATGATTCATTCATTAAATGGCATTAAAATCTAAAAGAAATTATAAATTAGTTTTATTGTTCTTGTATTGTTGGATATTATTTCGAATGAGATTATGATTAATTTGTAATTTATTTCACTATCTTATACACAAAAAGGAAAACAAAGTATTTCATGTTTTAAGCTAACCTTTCAAACATACGAAAATAAACAAGATTGAATTTCAGAGAAAGTACCTATGAAATATCTTCTTCGAAATTATATTTTTTACGTTTTATTATATTGCTATTTTAAATCTATTTTTAAATTGAACATTCTGTAAATTGGTTATTGATGATGATCATAAGGACATTAAAAATTGTACAGTGTATCTCTTACATAATTATTTGGATCGGAATGGCAAATCTAAGATGTGATGTCTCTTGAGTCGAGCAAGGTTTTTACTATTGTCCAGAAGATTGATGGCCAGAACGTTTGAATGTTGGTTCAGGTGCGCTAGGTATTTTATGCTGCGTTGTAGTATTTCTTCATATATGGGGAGAATTTGTAGATCTTGCTGTATGGTGTTGATAGATATGTACCAGAGTGCATTGTCCATTTGCCGGAGACATTTTATTCGAATGTGCGGGCAATCTCGATGATTGATTTACTTGCAGATCTCCACGGCTGGATTCGGTAGCTCCATACTGATGGTATTGTTGCTTTATAGAGGAGTAGCCGACGTCGTAAGCCGAATTCGTTTACTACTCTCCGTGAAGTCACGGGGGTTAAGCGAATTCGAGACTCGCGGGTTCCAGGTTGGGTGACCGGCCAGGAACCCCGGGATCTAACGGCGTCCAGCCCGTGGCCGAAGGGATAAAAAGCACTGACTGACTGCAATGTGACGAGACTTGACTAAGATATAGTAACTACTTTCCATTAGAGTAATGGAGAATTCCAAAGAGGAAGCGCTCAACGCCCAACAAGGGTTAAAGAGACGCGTTGCGTCAACGTTGACGGAACATTTAAAAAGACCAACAGTACTTTGTTTTGAAGACACAAATGTGAACGGCGTTTGGTTAACCATGCAATCTGATACAATTTTAATTTTTCTTCTTTCTTTTTTGTTGTGATACGTTGTTTTCGCGTTCGACGTTGCTCAAAGTGAAATCCCAAGTATTTTACCGATGTTATTTGTTGAAGGTACACATAATTCAATTTCACTTTAGGACATAGATTTTGCAAAGCGTGAAAGTATTGGGTTGGGATTTTGAGGCATGAATGCGCCACCGTCTTAACAACTGCTGCAGTAGGTTTCTTTTGTACATTTGTTGATACTTGGTTTGCGTCTTTTTGAGAAGCCAATATTGCAGTATCGACGGCGAAAGTTCCTACAGGAGTGAAATTGTATTTTAGTAGATCACTGGTGAATATTAAGTGCAGAAAAGAAGCGAAAACAGCGAAGTTAAGTCCTTGCTCTGAAAGTAAAAAATAAATTGAATGTGAAGTATACTGAAACTGATAATAACACTCTAAAAATACGAAGTTGCAAGTAACTTTCTACCGTCTACTATAATGCAAATATGTAAAAAAAATATTTTTAATACGATACATATATCGTCGTGCATTGCGATTTGAAAATGTAATTTTCGTTCTGCCTTTTCCTTGCGCAAACTCTGCACATAAAGTGACTCGTTTCCAATAAAAGCAGATGCATGTGAATGAAAACAGTCTATTTGTAACATTGACGTTCGTTCGGAACGTAATAAGTTAATTAACAATACACGAAACTTGTTTATCAATGCCCTTTTGTTGTTTGGGTTCTCACGTGTAATGATATTTATTTATGGAAATTGAAAAGGAAACAGGAATAATTTTGACTGCCGAATGCTTATAAAGCCATTTCATTGATAAACGATTGATTGTTCCCATTAGTAAGGCTTTCAAACCCAGGGCAGAAATTATGAAGGTGTCTAAAGTACGTTGTTTACGAAAATAATTGATAGTGAAGAGCAAAATCTAAATTGAAAGCGTAAATATTGAATGATGTGATGAAAAATGACAATATAATGTAGAGTGGTTCTATTAAAAAAAATATTGCATTTGTTTTAAAGTGTCTAGGAACTTGTGGTGACATGTTCTCTTTACTGAGGATAGTCTTGTTCTTTGATTCATATTACAGGATGTAAGTTCAGCAACCATGAGTTTTTCATGCAAAACGTACACGCTAAACATTACAATGGCGTGTTTATTTAAGGAAAAACAGAAGAGTAGGCAGAACAGAAAATTATTGTGTTATGTTGTGAAGTGATGTTTCATGATCAAATAATTGTGCATTTGATGTGCATAATTCTGTAATGTAAAATAAAATTCTTCAAAAGTTAATCGTATTTGCTACTCTTTGTATGTTGTAGATGAAAGCCAGATACGACGACAATGATATTGTGACGTACTAGGATGAAAAACACCGACGACTGTTCTGATTGATATGTACAATATATTTACAGAATATTTACAATTTATGAACAAAGATTATAATACATAAATCTAACCCCTTGGCAACCTTTCAGTTCTCTTAGCCGCAAAACCCCGCGACCGTCCCTAGGCCTTCGCCCAGAACCACTGCTTCGGAAGCAGCAAAAAGCAACGCGAGGTGCGAAGCTGTCGGACATAGAGTCCCGTAACTATACCAGTTACATGGCTTGTCGCCAAACCGATCTTCGACGCGAAGATCACGTGCAATGATAGAACTGGAGATACCTCTCGTCTTTCGACACCCAGCGTATCCCGCGAGGCGCCTGTCGGCGCGGCCTTAAATATCCGCCGGCTCGCCCCCACCCTACAAGCAGCGAGCGTCATACGGCTCGCTGGCCAGCCTTTCCAGAGCTGCAACCGACATCTCTTAAACTCGCCTCCGCGCGCGTCCTTTTTCAAGGAAATTCCAGCCGGGATTCCTAAGGGCTTTTCCAACCGGCGTGGCGCCGCCGCTCTCCACCCCCATCCACATCCGGCTTAACGCGGGTTTCCCCGAAGCGGCCCGACGCACCGGCGCCGGACCAGGCGACGCTACAATATGCAGTTTCCCAGATAATTCCGTCTAAAATTCTCGTTATGAAACAGGTTACTTGATTTCTAATCGTAAAAAAAAATCTCACAGTGTATCTTTGTTTTCCCAAACTGTACCAGAAATATGTATGTAATAAAGTAATGAGAGCAACCAGTAATTTTTCAAAATAATTTAATGTTTCTCCGTTGTCATTAACTTCTATTATTGGGAATTTTCTGTTCTATTTCCTGAGATTTCATTTCTAATTGATGATGCTTAATACTACTATCATAGAAAATACACATTGTATTTCATATGTTGGTTAATTTCTTCATTTGCCGTGGGAAAACAGTAAACAATTTATTTAATAAACATAACGATAATATTGTTTAATTACCATCGAGAGTAACATAAAACAAAAATACGGATTCATAAAACGAAATGCGTGTCAATATTCACTTTTAAAATAAAAATATTTAATATATTCATGTTTTTTTTCCAAATTCATTTTCACTTCATTACATACTGTTGTACTTATTCATTTAAATTTTAACCAAATTGCGTAAAATGTAATTTCTTCTAATTTTACATTCAAAGGTACTCGAAGAATCAATTGATGTCACTGTAGTGCTTCTGCCGTGAGGTTCTAAT
Source organism: Teleogryllus occipitalis (assembly GCA_011170035.1). Classification (NCBI taxonomy): domain Eukaryota; kingdom Metazoa; phylum Arthropoda; class Insecta; order Orthoptera; family Gryllidae; genus Teleogryllus; species Teleogryllus occipitalis. Next base: position 29,070 of record BLKR01007633.1, read on the forward strand.
CTCCACAGTGCAGGATTACCGACGCGAGGTACGTAGCTGGGTCGAATTCAGCCGTTTTCTGCTGGAGAGTTCTAGCTTCTCTGATCGACAATTTTCTGTGGTTTCTCCGAAAAACACCAGGCGAAAGACAGAATAGAACTGTAAAAAACGGATCACGAACCGCGCGCGATGTTTCATTCCTTTTCCCTGCATTACCCTGCATCATTCTGTTGTTGGTCATCATTCTGTTGTTGGTCGTCGTAGCGGTTGGACGTGCTTTAGCGGAGCTCCGGGTGAGACAATGGGTTGCTACCTGCAGGAGTATCGGGCGCGCATCGGGGCGTGGGCCGCGCGCTTTTCCTCGTGCGCAGCGCCGGCACCCTCGGCATCGTTTCGCGGGGACGGTGCAGCTGCTGGAGCAGCATCGTTGTGTGCGACCACGATAGCGGTGCTATTATTAATTGGAGGTGTCGAACCTAATCCGGGACCTGCAGTTGAAGCAAATGCAATCCGCATCTTGTGCAGTGGGTGCAACAGCAACTTGAAATCGGGGAAACAGTGCGAGTTGTGTGGACTGTGGTACCATGCGAGTTGTGGTAAAAACGGAGACATGGATAACGGAAAATGGTTTTGCAACAAGTGCAAAGAAAATCGAGTCAGACTACTGGAAGAGAAACTGGATGCTGCTCTTCTTCAAATCCGAGAGTTGCAGGAGTTAAACGCAGCTCTGGAGGCGAAACTCCGAGCTGTTCCAGTAGGAGACGCCGCGCAGCCAGTCGTAGAGGCTCCAACTTCGAGAAAACCCATTCTCGTAATTGGAGACTCGATAGTCAGGCACGTAGGTAATCACAACAAACATATGGATGTTGTGTGCCTCCCGGGAATTCGAACTGAGCAGCTGCGAAGGTATGTGGAGAACAGGGACCTCGGAACGCCAGATACCGTCATATTACATGTCGGTACTAACGACGTTAAGAGAAGAAATCTGGACTTCGTCATGGGGGATATGGGTGACCTCGTGATGAAAGTGCAAGAGAAGTTCCCAAGTGCTAAAATATATATTAGTGGGATTCTCAGGCGTCGCGGCATTCCGTGGAGACGGGTTGATGTAGTCAACCGCATGTACGAATGGGTGGCACAAACTAGAAAGGTGTTTTTTGTGGACCCAAATTCTTGGTTGCAGGACGGCGATTTCGGTCGTGACGGCTTGCATCTTAATCGCTCGGGATCCAAAAAGCTGGGTGGACTCTTCTCGCGCGTAGGAGGCCCGAAACTTTCCGCGACAAGCTCGTGAGACCGCATGGCGGTGGCGGCAAGGGATATCGAATCCCATGAAATTGTTTGTGTGGGAATGTCGGCGGCGGACTGCAGTGCGGCAAGTGACGACGGCGTAGCTGCGGCCTGCAGTGACGCGGTGACGGCGGCGAGGGACGGCGACGCGGTGACGGCGGCGTGGGACGGCGACGCAGCAGCGACGGACGGCGACGCGGTGACGGCGGCGAGGGACGGCGACGCAGCGGCGACGGACGGCAACGCGGTGGCGGCGGCGAGGCACGGCGACGCAGCGGCGACGAACGGCGTCGCGGCGACGGCGGCGTGGGACGGCGACGCAGCGGCGACGGACAGTGTCGCGGTGACGGCGGCGAGGGACGGCGGCGCGGGGGCAGCGACGACGAACGGCGACATAACGGCGGACAACGACGCGAGAACGGTGGCGAGAGACGGACTTTCGCTATGTAATCGCGCAGAAGGTGAGTCTCTGGTCTTTCTGCAGGTTAATTGTAGGAGTATTTATAATAAAACTGTTCATTTCTGGAACACTGTAGAATCTTATAATGTAGATGTCGTGATAGGTACGGAATCATGGCTCAATTCGGAAATATTAAACGCTGAAATCTTCAGACAAAATTTCTCAACATTCAGACGTGATAGAATAGATCGCATTGGCGGGGGTGTTTTTATATGCGTAAAAGACAACTTTGAAGCAGTAGAGGCATGGATGGATGACAAATTTGAAATAATAGGTGTACACATTCGAGATAGATATTCAAAAAACCAATGGGAAATTATAGGTGCGTATAGGTCACAGAAAGATGGGCACGAACCGTTGCAAAGACTTGTAGAGCGAACCCGCGCAATCAGGAAAAGTGGGAAAAACGTCATTATCGGAGGAGACTTAAATTTACCGCACGCTACCTGGGAGGGGGATGTGGGGGCTGAAGGCGCCGCCCAACGCCTCGTTAACGAGTTGGTTTGGGACAACGGCTTAACGCAGGTAGTGACTAAACCGACACGCGATAATGCTTTACTGGACGTTTTCCTTATTCGACCGGTGGACAAACTTCTTTCCTGCGAAATAATTCCTGGAATTAGCGACCACAAAGGAGTTCTTCTAAAAATGTGCAGAGAGGGTAAGCGAAACGATCCCGTTAAAGAAAGAAAAATTTTTCAGTTTTATAGAACAGATGTTACAAACATGCAATTATATTTGAAAAGCAAATTTTCAACTTGGGCTTCTAGCGGATGTACAGTAGAACAGATATGGACAAACTTTAGGAACATAATTTTAGAATGCTTAGAAAAATTCGTGCCTACCAAGAAACTACGGTGCAATTCGGATCCGGTCTATTTCAACAAAGAAGTGAGGCGACTGAAAAGGAAGGCTAGGAAAGCGTATAGTAAACGTAATGTAAACAAGGAACAGAAAAATAATTTTCTACAATTATCTAAAGACTTACTAGAATTAAAGTTACATACCCAAGAAAATTACCTAAAATCAATTCTAAACGATCGATTGAACTGTTGGCAAAATTTCTTCAAGTATGTGAGACATAAGAAAGGGAACAAAGAAAATATTCCAGCGATCTGTGGAGCTGACGGTTCGTTAATTACAAATGACAGTGAAAAGGCGGCTTGTTTAAATAGGCATTACGCGTCGGTTTTCAAGCCGAAGGATCAGATTTCAGTAAATAAATCAACACCCGTTATAGAAACCTTTAGAGTCAATGCAGGAATTATTAGAAAAAGGATTGCAAAAATTAGGAGAAATAAATCTGTAGGTCCTGACGGAATACCAGGAGAAATATTGAAATTGGGAGGGGAAGCCATGATTCCTTACCTTGCTCGGTTAATGGACGTCACTGTAAATAATAATACGATTCCTCAAAATTGGAAAGAGGCAATTGTAGTGCCGATTCACAAGGGAGGAGACAAAAGGATTGTTAATAATTACAGGCCTATAAGTTTGACATCAGTTGTATGCAAGCAGATGAAACACATGATTGCGGAATATATTAGACGAGTCTGGAATAAAACCGACTGGCTTTTTCAAAATCAACACGGTTTTCGTCCTAGGTATTCGTGCGACAGCCAGACTATTTCTTTATGTCAGGACATAGCAGATTCACTAGACGAAGGGAGTAGGGTCGATGCAGTAATATTAGACTTTTCTAAAGCATTTGATCTGGTTCCACATGGCCTTTTAATTGAAAAACTGTCAAAAACTGGATTAGATCATCGAATAATCTTGTGGATAAAAGAATTTCTTACGGGCCGAACTCAAGCAGTCGGAATAGGTGACAAACACTCATCGAAAGCCGATGTAACCTCTGGGGTCCCCCAGGGGAGTGTGTTAGGGCCATTGCTATTCTTAGCGTTTATTAATGATATTGCAACAGGAATAAAATCGAAAGTTAGACTTTTCGCCGATGATTGCATAATATATAGGAGTATTGGCGCGTCTTCGGATGAAAATGTTTTACAGAACGATCTTAACTGTTTATGGAACTGGGCGTGCAGAAATAAGATGGAATTAAATCCGGAAAAGAGTAAATTCATTTGTTTTACCAAATCTCGTTCGAATGTACACTCGAATTACAAGTTAGGAACTAACGATATACCGCGTGTAAAAAACTGTAAGTACTTAGGTTTGGTCCTGCGTAGCGACTTGGGCTGGTCGGATCATATTAACAATACGGTCAAGAAATCATGGAGGGCGCTGCACTTTGTAATGCGCATTCTAAAAAACAGTAGTTTGAATGCCCGATCCTTGGCATATACTTCACTTGTTCGTCCTATTTTAGAGTACGGAGCGGCCTGCTGGGACCCGTACAGAAAAGGACAAATCGAGGCGTTAGATAAAATTCAAAAACGGGCCGGGAAGTTTGTAAGTCATGGACGCGTTGATGGACGAGATGAATGGGAACCCTTATCTAAGAGACGGGAACGGGCGCGTTTATGCGTAATGTACAAGATATACAAAGGGGACTCAGCATGGGCAGACCTCAGTAAAAGATTACAGAAACCTGATTATAAAAGTAGAGGAGACCATCCCTGGAAAATACGATGTAGAAAGCAAAGAACTGATGTAGGCAAGTTCTCCTTTGTGAATCGTACTATAGTAGATTGGAACAAACTACCTGCAAAAGCACTAGAGACTCTTCCTTCCAATGTAGTGAAATTTAAAAATATACTTAATTCTATGTAGGTCATCATTAATAATACTGGGACTTTTATCATTATTATTATTATTATTATTATTATTATTATTATTAGTTTCATTATTATAATCGTTAGTATTATTAATAATATGGTCATGTCTCTTATACAGTGAAGTGAAGTGAAGTGAAGTGTGGTGGGGGCACGGAAGGGGTGGGGAGTGTAGTGCAGCGCAGTGAAATGAAGTGAAGTGAAGTGAAATGAAGTGGAGTGAAGTGAAGTGTTAGAAAAGCTATAAGTCAACATATAGATAACTCAAAATTAATTATAACTAGGATATTAATCTCTAATTCTAATTGTAATTATATTTGTAAATATTCATAATAGTTTTGTAATTGTCGTATCTAGTTGTAATAATGTTGTAATCTAGTAATAATGTAATCTAGTTGTAATAATGTTTGCCACCGAGCATTAGCTCAAAGCGAACTTTAATAAATCTATCTATCT
>BLKR01007634.1:0-33939 GCA_011170035.1 Teleogryllus occipitalis
AGAGGGAGAGTGACGTTAGAGAGAGTGACGATAGAAAGCGAGTGAAGGGGGAAGAGCGAGTGAAGGGAGGGAGAGAGAGTGAGTGAGGGAAAGGGAAAGAGAGTGAGTGAGTGGAGAAAGATTGAGTGAGTGAGTGGAGAGAGGCGGAGAGAAGAGGTAGAGAGAGGGTGTCGAGAGAGGGAAGGTAGTGTTAAGGGGAAACGGGGTAAGTGGGAGGAGGACGAGACGGAACCGAGTAGTAAAAAGATTTGGGGACGAGGGTCGTCCCGCGAGACCGGAAGGCGCGAGGGGAAGCCCGCGAGGCCGAATGGACGTAATCACCCCCGCTGTAGTCCCTTCGGTTTCCCCCTCCCCGCTGCCCCCCCACCCGCCGCCAGAAATCCAATCGCGGGCCCCCCGCGCAATTTCCGCGCTCCGAACCGCCCTGTTCGCTGGAGCGCAAGGAAAAACATGAAAATTGAAAGCAACTCTCCGACTGTGAGGATGCACCCCGGCGGCGGGATCGGAATCGGTGCCCGCGACGGAGAAATACCCTGTTTATTGGCGAGCGTATTTCGTAAACGTAGGTCGCGGTGGACGGGTTGCCAACTCGCTTGTGGTTAATGCGAACGGTTGCAGATACAGATTTGTGGCTTTGGTTGAACTAATCTGGTGGAAAAATACTAGTTGGATTCTCTACGGTTTCTGAAATGATTTTGTTTGGGCACGTATTGAATGAGTCATTGTGTTATGTATTTCCCAAGTATCGTATCATATACTTTTCCTCCATTTATGCAACGGTATCTACGAAAATCACTTGCTAGTCTTTAAATCCGCGTTCCATTTTTTTAAGGATTTCTTGTCGCTTTCATATTCTTAATGAGGGGCTGAAATTAAATGCTTAGTTGTCGTTAATACTGTGGTTGCTTCTCGAATAATAATTTGGGGATAATTGATGTAAATTGAGACAATTGGAGTTTTATAAAAAAAAGTGTTATTGCACTCGATGTAACAAATAAACGCAATGATAACGTTGAGAAGTTTGAAGAAACGTACGGTAATTGCGTGGAATAGGATATGGTTAAATCATTTTTTTTCATAATTCTCGAACACTTGTCAAGAAAATAATAAAATACAATGTATTACTATATTGCAGTTTATTGTGGTCATATCTTCAAATATACTTAAAAGGGTGTATATGGGTATGTTTACAGGATGAGTCACGTAACTTTAGCACCACCTGCACTTTCTGAACGGTTGAAGATATTGCAATGTAGTGTTCACGAACGTGCATGTGGGAATAGGGCTAATTGATGCTTGTTTTCATTTCTATTCATTCTTATCACTTGTATTTTAGTAGATATTGAGGTAACGTTTTTCAAATGGAACTATACATTTTTTTAGTCTATCATGATGAGCGTAAAAAGACGGATCCAATGATATACATATTGTCATATGTTAGAAGGGCATTATTTAAGCAATTTTGATGTTTTTGCTTGTGGTGTTTATTGGATACTTTGAATGGAACACACACGGTCTTGCTACTCTATTTGAGTTGCTAACGCGTGCTCGGGGGAGGAAAGCTGAGCTCCTGCCAAAGGCCCTCGGGCTTTTTTTTGTCGCCGGTCAGTTAGACCGGCCGGTCAATTAGACCATTAAACCCTTATAACGCCCTTGGTGCATAAATACTAGTTAAGGAGGTGATATTTTAGTTTTCTTCGGAGCAAGAGGAAGAAAAGACAGGCACATGGATGGAGAATTCATATTGGAAACGAAACGAGTGAATTCTTTAAATTAATTCCGTTCCTAGGTTCGTCAGTATACATGAATAATTAATTTAAGCTAGTAATCGTTTATTCAAGCATTTTTAGTGAGGAGTGAATTATGAACTATGGTTAAATACAATTTCTGAATCCACTTGAAAATAGTTTACCTAGCGGGAAGATTAAAATATGGGAATATTTAAAGAAGAAGCTACGAAGTTTACGTAGTGGCTTTGCAGAGTGCAAAGAGAGTTTTTCTAATTAAAAGCAAAATAAAATAGCCGCGGGAAAGGGACCACTTCAATCACTTCATATCACTCCCAAGAAAAATAGTATGTATTTATATTTAATTATTATTTCTTTCGTCACTATATTAACACATTTCATTCAGAGAAGCAGTTAACCTCTGTTTTGTATTTTATTAACAACAAAAATCAATAGCTTACCTTTCAAAGAAGATTAACTGCGTCTTTATGGAAGAATCCACGGAAGCTCGCAGATTAGGTTAAAACATATTTAAATTGAAGACTGAGTCATGAATGTTCTTAAGAAACTCAAATGGAAAGAGTTGACTTTGAATCTGTCCAACTTTTCGAAGGAAATAAATTGAATGCAAATTACATTTTATTGACATTCTTCAGAAAAGTACCGAAAAGGAATAAATGGAAATACTTAAAAGACGAAAAATTTCCATTCACGTCACAGGGCACACTTTAATAACTTCTTGAGAACTTCGGTGTCCGAAAGAATTTACCGAGAATTTTTCGTAGCAGTAATTGACCAGAAAATTAATTTTGAAGATAAATGAACTTTTTAATAGTTTTATTATTCCGTAAATAGTATACTTATGTGAGCAAAAATTAAGAGAATTTTTTTGCCAATTTTCTATGTGAATCATTATGAGAAAAACTTCGTTAATGCGCACAAATTGTCTAAACAGAGAAGGGTCAATCAACATCAGAGACACGTCCCTTATCTTCAGACCCTTAATTAGTTGATAGAGGTGCGGCGAATAGCATGCCGCTACCTTGTTTGTGCTGTTACACTGTTACCAGAGAAACCACTCGAGCACATTTTGTTTTCAAACAATTGACACACGATCGTGGCGTTGCAGCGTTATTCAAGCAGCTTAACGTGTTTGGGAAGCTAATGGTCTCTGGCTATCGAATGGGCATTTACAAACTGTGTGCAAAGAGTGTGTGTCGTGTAACAGGTGAACAGCTTCTCATATATGCACTGAGAATATGTGCACTTGTCGCCTGGGTAAACGAAAGCAGGAAATTTCTATTCAGCAAATTTGGTAAGGGTCCTGCATTCAATTTATTCGTAATAGTCATATATATTTTTTTTGAAAACTTGGCATTGCGAATGTAGTAATGATGAAGGAAACTAGTAATTTTATCGTGGTGCTGAAGCATTATTTAATCAGTGTAACAAGTGAGCTTCGTGATCGCTGTACAGTCCATTGAAAGTAATGTTTAAGCAGATAATTGAAATAATGTTTTTCACTGCCAACTCTTTCACCCGACATAATATAACTTTGGAAAACACCAACTTTGCTCTTTTATCACAAGAGAGTATACATCAATATTTCACAATATTTCAACTCTGGAATCCCCCACCTTTGTAAAATACAATAAAATGCATTTATGTAACTTTTCAATGAAAATAACTAACATTTGAAAAGCGTATTTTTGAAACATAATTTTAAAATACATTGTTTAATTGTTTCAACAATATTCGACTTTATTATTTAATTAAATATTTTCGATTAATTAAATATTTAAAAAAATAACTTTCTGATTATATTTTGTAGCCTTCAATTAAGATTATCGTCTCATGCGATTGGTTATAATGTTTTAATATTATAATCACAAAATAGTATTGACCAGATAAAAATATCTATCACTATCAGTCACAAAATGATTAAGAATTTTGTGAGTTTTGAAATTGGGTAGGGGTACGTGTATATAACATGAAAGTTCAGTAACTTAAGAACTCGCGTGAAAATTATACTTTATGATGGCCTTCGTCGCTAAATTCATCTCCTGTATCATTCTATTTTTAAAGCTTTAAATATAAAATTAATAACTATTTCGCTTTAATAGTAAACGTGATTTAAAAATGGAATTTCTGATGGATTAAATAGGTCAGCGACGGGATTTCACTGGATTGCCCCAGATTTTTATTGCTCCATTCAATTACATCTATGTAATCCACAAAATAGTGAAATAAAATCCTTCGATTGATACAGCAATTATCGTAAGCTTTCATTAAACTACGTTCCGTAATTCTCCGTACGGAAAGTACACTGACGACTCTTCGTAACTAACTCACATCAGAACCGTAGGCACCGCAGGCAACTTTTAAAAATTTTACCGCCAGTACACATTATTTTATGTTTCCATCATGTCTTCTGCACCATGAGAATGCAAAAGTTCTTGGAAGGTTCTTCGGAGGAGGTAACTTCGCAATGGCATATCTAAAAGTTACCAAGATTCTGCTCGGGTATGTCGTCGGTCTCCCAGATATTGGTCTCTGTAACTTGAGACCCAGAGGGCGGCGGCAGGGGAGAAGCTCGTCCTGAGGGAAGATGGAATTAATTAAAATTTCAGCGAAGTCTCAGCCCCCGGGCGGGCCATGTCGGGTCGCACGTGGGGGCGTGGCAGTGGGCGGGGGAGGCCAAGGAAGAAGTGTTCGGGAATGTTCGGGGCGCCTCGGAGGTCACCCGATTCGCAGGCCGCTTGCCCGTGTAGAATGGAGTCAAATTGATGCACCGCATTGCCGCAGGGCATCAACTGCAGTGTCTCTGACCAGAAGGTTCAATACTAGGAGATTGAGACCCGATGCTGGCAGGATTTTCGATACTAGCTTGGAAACACGACTCATAGGTCGAATTCAGCCGCGGCTTGGAGGAGAATTGGAGGGTCAAGGGCTCATCCCAAATGTGAAATCGAGTTATTGGCATTAAATATAAAGTCAAATATTATCCTTTTAAAGTAATATGTTATTTAAGTCAAGTATAGACTAACATGCAAGTGTACTATGTTTAAAACTTGAAAAGTGCAGAGTTCTATTTTAAAAGTTCTACCCTTAGTGTGTAACCCATTAAGTAAAACCTTCAATATCTTAGAATTAAGTAAATGTGAGATAGCCCGTAGCCTGACTGAGCCCACTGATTCTAGCGGCCGGTTGCTGTGATCGATAGTTTTCCGTGGTTTATCCGGTCAACACTTGGGGGATGGCAGAGCAATACTCATCAAGCGGCAAAAAAGCATGCACTGCACGTGATAACTGGTTGAGGGTAAACCCCGATAACCCACGTGTAGATTGGCGCCTGATCTCACCATCTACCGTAAGATAATCCCTATCTCCCGAGGAAAAAACATTCTTTACAATTACGGGGCTTATGACATTAGCAATAGACATGCCAGGAAACGCAAAATAATCAAGCATTGTTGCTATCGATGATTTTGAGTACCTCTTGAAATATTTGACAGAAAAATCTTTCAAGAGTAGTTACAAAAATAGGTTTTGTGTGCCTTCTATCCATGATCTTCATTGATAGAATCAACATTACATGACAATTCAAAGAGACGCCTGATTTACTTATACTTGTGGTTTCCATGAACAATAAGGTTATTATCATCCTTACCTTTCGATCAGTTTTATAAATCTGCTTTATAAAAGTTCATTCCCTGCGCCAGCAAAAATGTGAAAGTCACGCATTCCATGTCTATACTTCTGGAAATGCCCACGATGTCCTACCAGCCGACAAGAATTATGGCATTCACATCTTCAAAGAAAGTTCATATCTATAGCAGATTCTGCTTGACGTTCAGTTTGCTGTCCATCTGTCTCTCACGCCCATCCCGACATTTCTAACATTTTCTACGAACCGATTGCTTGGACATCACTTCTGTACATCGCAAGATGCTTACTTAGATTTCTGCACGACTCGGGTCACATGCAGACGACCCCTGTTAAAATACTCTTTCGCAGAGTTCTGTAACATGTCTGTCAGCCACGCTCTTATGGTAAATGCACTGACTCCGCGGAAGTCGATGGCGTCGGCATATTCCTGCGAATGCCTGGAACGGACGCTTGCAATCACTGACGAGCTGAGACACCGACGATGTTCCTGGATTGTAGACGGTACGATGTTCTCTCATCCAAATACCTTCCGACTGTACAAGTTTGCGAAATTTATTTCCAGAACTGCTGTCATGTACTCTACGACAGCTGGGCCTAGTAACTGGGAAGTAAGCTACTGTACTTGTTTTTTTTCTAACGTTGCATTTGAGGGTAGTATCTCCAAGATGGAATATGACACGACCTTTTGCGTCTTTCTCGCTCCTGCCGCAAGATGTCGCATGATCGTGACAGTATCAAGCAGTGCTGCAGGTCAAGCGACTCTAGCGGCACGACCGAGAAAAACGCGAAAAGCCGTGCCATATTCCTTACTCCATGTGTAGATACTACTAGATGCCTTGTCAGAAAAACCCAAGTGTATCTTTAAAGTGAAGAAATGACAGAGAATATAATAAATCGCGCATTATTGATGTACGAGTACAAAGTGTGTTGTAAGCGTATGAAAATGAAGCCACAATACCCCGTAGAATCCACCTGACTTGGCATTGTGTCGCGTTTGAGCCTTCATATCCGCGGGGCTCCCCCGCGCCGCTTATGGAGCGCGACCCGTTAGCGCGGCCGCGTTCCGCGCGCTTTGGCAGTAAACCGCGCGCGCCCGGGCCGGCGAGAACAACGCCCGCCGCAATCAGCGCGCCGACCGCCCCCGCCCCTGTCATCGCTCGCGCCCTCGTTCGCGGCCCCGCCCCCAACGCGCTCGCACCGCCCGCGGACAACAAACGCGCGCCCACCAACCCGCCCGACTGCCCGCCCGACTGCCCGCCCGACTGCCCGCCCGACTGCCCGCCCGACTGCCCGCCCGACTGCCCGCCCGCCTGCCCGCCCGACTGCCCGCCCGACTGCCCGCCCGACTGCCCGCCCGACTGCCCGCCCGACTGCCCGCCCGACTGCCCGCCCGACTGCCCGCCCGACTGCCCGCCCGACTGCCCGCCCGACTGCCCGCCCGACTGCCCGCCCGACTGCCCGCCCGACTGCCCGTTACGTCTGCCCGCCCGACTGCCTTCCCACTTGCCTTCCTGCCTGCCCTCCGTCCCGTCCGCCTACCCTGGCCGCCCGCCTGTTCGCCCGCCCACGGAGTTTGTGATGCCTGTGGTGGGCCAGAGTGCTTGTAGAGGTGTCGTCGCGGTGGTTCTGGCATGGGAGACGGTATATACGGAACATGCATCTCCCCTGTCGTTGTTTAACGTCGTGCTTCTCAGTCAAGGTTCATCAGGTATATTAGAAATACATTCTGAGGGTACTGCAAGGTAGAAATAAGATATTAATGAAACAAATTTCTGATAAGTATGTGATGCAATAAAACATAAACTGTGTGGCAATTGATGTATCTTGAATTTGTAGTTCAAAAGGGAAAAAAATTCACATCGATATTGGGATTCCGAGAGGAATACTCCCAAAGTTCGAGGTGTAGAAAACAAAATAATTTTAGTTGTATGTTTCCAATTAAAAATGTACTATTTTATGTAGCTTAGACCTATATACATTAACAAAGAAATGGAGGCAATACTGTAGTGCCGTAGGTTGTAATCTAGCTGCAAAGGATTTAAGAGGCAAACTTTTCTCACACAGAATACTAGTTTAAACGAGCAGTGTGACAGAACAATTTCATGTTAAAAATGAGTTTGGTGTTTTTGTTGAGGGTTCCGTGTGACATAAAGAGAGGAATAACATTGTATTTTGATCAAAAGGTTGGGAAACTCTGGATTAATGGCAGTGATTGAAATCCGAGAAAGGTTGACAACCTACAAGCTTGTTCACTTTCCATCTCCGGAAAGCGAAATTTCATGTTCCGATCTCACCTTATACAATTTTTGCTTCCTAACCCGATCCTTTGTACTGTGAAATATCGTGGCAATAAAATGGGACGTCTCGGCCATGAAAACTATTTTCGATGAGAAACAGTGTGATGTGAAAAACAAGAGGTAAGGACAGCAGAGGACGAGATGGAGTGATTTCAGCTGAGGAAAAAACAGCTTGAAAAATTTCCTTGATTCTATAGAGGATAGAAAATATTGCAAAAAAATAATACATGGAGCCACCAAGAGCAAGACACGACATTGAACGACTAAAGAAACACGGGTGTGCAACAGGTTTCATTGCTGTGGCTAAATGCTCTAGATTTTTATAATTATTATGGCAACATTGTCTATTCATCATCGTATTCGATTAGCAGTATTATATAAAACATAACTTGACATAAAGCTAATCTTGATGTAAATGCTTGAGATGAGATAGGAAGGTACGAAAAGTTAACATTTTCTAATTTAAAATTGGAACGGCACGAGAGGATGAGAGAAGCGTTCATAACGGAATTGGAAGACTAGAGTAGTGAGAGTTATTGTGGAAATAAGAAACGAGAGAGGGGTTGTTGCTAACTTACAGTACAGGATAATTGTTTGCACAGCACTTGACTGTCAGTCGAGGATAAATTGAAGATCTCGATGTGTCTTGTTTTTTGAGGGAGTGACCATTGGCGTGGATACGCTGAGCTTGCTATTTGGCCATGATTTGATGCAGAGAGGACAATGTTTGCTTTTTGGAGTTTTCACTATAGTAGTACTAACCTATTAATCTTTTGTGGTAACGGTTACTGAATCTTGAAGTATTCATTGAAGTGAACTTTTCAATGGTTGTGTCAGATGGGCGAGAGGGATGCCTCAACCCAGTGATTGGTACAAGAGAAGATTTCATACAAAACGTCCAACAACCTTTCATACAACTGCACTGTCAATGAAACAACCGCCAAATTTACCCCCATGTAACGGAAACTATCGCGTTGGTAGTTGCTGCAAATGTGGTTCCGCTGTTTTGGCGAGAGCTGTGAAGGTTCTCCTTGCGGGAGACGCACGAAAGAGTTAGCATTGTAAAGTAAGCAATAACGCCCAGAGGAGGTAACGTTGAGTTAATAAGCAATAAGCAAGATAATGAGAGCGAACACAAGACAGAGTAGAAAAGACGAGTAAAATGCAATGTACTGGGAGTGACGAGTCTCGCACGTGGTTATAGGTGTCCGTGACCCTCTCTGTGAAAACAAAAAGTACTTTCATGTTACATTACGTGTGTTTTTTCTCTCTGACTCTCGGCACGGGGAAAGAGAGGCGGTCAAAAACCAACACCCACACGGCCATCGGGTATCCAGGGGGAGTGGCAATGCTGAGGGAATGCCGCGCAGTTCGAGCGTGCTGGGCGATGACTGCCGAATCGAGCGACGGCGGGCGCAGAGAGCCAGAGATGGTCGGTGCCGGCTGCGCCGATGTGAAGGTTCGGCAGCGCCGGCTGGCAGCTGTCCGATTGGAGTGGGAGGGGGAAGGGGGCGGGCCGGCCGGGCGACGGCAATTCTTCTGGCGCGTTGGCCGCGGGGGGCGTCGACGGTGCGTTGATTGCGCCCGCGCTCTGTTCCCGCCGCTCGCGCTTGTTTTACACGCTTCCCCCCCCCCCCCCAAGCGGGTGCGCCTCACCCCAGCATGCCGCACACCGCGCCGCTCGGCCTAGCGCGGGTCCACGGTTTTCTCACTCGTTGTGAAGTGGCGGATCCATGGGGATGCATGGGGGCCCATGGTTCCCCCCCCCCCCGCAAAAAGCCTAGAGTTTTCGTTTGTTACCTTTTGGCAAAATTGATTTAAATGTTTATGTTAAATGTACGTAGTTATTACCAAATTATGTGCAGTATCATATATACACTATAAAAATAATATACAATACACCGGGAGCGGTGGCTCAGTGCATCAACTGATGTCTCTGATCGGGAGGTCTTAGGTTCGAGTTCCGACGGCGGCAGGATTTTCGACACTAGCTTGTGAGTGAGGTCGAATTCAGTCGCAGTCTGGAGGAGAATTCTAGCGGCCGGCTGCTCTGGTCGGTAGTTTTTCGTGGTTTTGCCGATCAATACCAGGCGAATGTCGGAGCAGTACCCTACCAAACGGGCCACGGATCGCGCGCGATCTTTCCTTCATTTTCCTTGTCCTATTCTAGCCTCTTGCACATACACTTACACTCCCACACATGCCGGGAGACCGGGCGGGAACATAGAACTTGTTCCGGCTGGGGAGGTGACCGCTTTTAGGAGATACCTGGTTAGGGAAAACCCCGTTAGCCGACGGGAGGCCGGCGCCGGATCTGGCCACCCAGCGGCAGAAAACTACCACCACCTCCCGAACACACGCACGGAACTAATAACCACAGTAGTTGACGCACTCGGAATCACTATCAATTACTTTTCCGCTCCCTCTCATCCCGATCCTCTCACTCCAGATGTTTCATCCGCTGCCGTCCTTCACCCCTTCCCCCTCTCCCCCGCGTTCACTCGTTTGTTTGTTTTTTGTTTTTGTTTTTCTTGTTTCCGGGCGCGTCCACTGCTTTGGTCATTATTCCCGTTAGTGTAAGTGCATGTTTGTTTCTCGGGAGATGGCGGCGGTCTTCTCCAGCTGGATGGCGAAATCCGGCGCCGACCTACTGCCGGCTAGTGGGGTTTTCCCCCTAACCTGGACTCGCCCACCACCGGGGCACCATCCCAGCCGGGACAAGCTCTAAGCTCACGACCGGTCTCCCGGAATATGTGGTAGTGTAGTGCATGTTAGTGTAAGTGTGTGTGTAAGGGGAGAGGATAGGACAGGGAAGAGGAAGGACAGATCGCGCGCGGTCCGTGGCCCGTTTGGTAGGGTACTACTACGGCATTCGCCTGGTGTTGATCGCAGAAACCACGGAAAACTACCGATCAGAGCAGCCAGCCGCTAGAATTCTCCTCCAGGCAGCGACTGAATTGGACCTAGCCGAAAGGCTAGTGTTGAAAATCTTGCCGCCGTGGGGAGTGTAACCTAGGACCTCCCGGTCAGAGGCGCTGCAGTGACATCAGTTGATGCACTGAGCTACCGCTCCCGGTGCGTTCACTCGTACCCTCCCTGTTCATCCCCGACCGAATTCACGACCGCTCCATTCAGTCCGTCCCTGACACCTGCTCCTACCTCTCTTACACCTTCCCTCTCATCCCTCCCTTGTCAGAGTCATCGTCTCGGTTCCATCCTCTCACTTCCATGTTCTGCCTCATACCCTCTCACTCTCACTCCGATCTTTTCGCCATGATCTCCATCATTTCCGTCTCGATAATGGTGGTCTGTATCATTCCCGCCCTGGTTTCGATCATTCCTCACAATCTGGCCGTTCCATTCCCCCACTTTCAAACCCGCCCCTCATTCCCGTCCTCTTGTCCCCGCTCCTCTCATTCCCCTCCTTTTCTTCATCACTATTTGTACCTGGTTTTCTCAAATCCACCTTCTGACGTTTCCATCCCCACCATTCTCGCCCTCGATCCTTCTATCATTGAATCACTACTTCCCGACCTTCTACCTACTCCCGGCCCCTTTTTCTTCCCCGCTTGCTCCACTCTTTGCATTCCGTTCCTCATTTTCCACCTCTGTCTCTGTCTCTCTCCCGCTCTCTTGCTCTCTCTCTCTCGCTCTCTCGCTCTCTCTCTCGCTCGCTTTCTCTCTCGCTCGCTCTCTCTCTCGCTCGCTCTCTCACTCTCTATCGCTCTCTCGCGCTCTCTCTCGCTCTCTCTCGCTCTCGCTCTCTCTTGCTCTCTCCTCCCCTTCCAGCGCGCGGCCCCGTTCCACCGCGTCCGCTCTCCTGCCCGCTCTCCTGGCCGGCGCCCGGGAACGGCTCAGCGGGCTGTGCGGCGCCCGTGCAGCTGGATCAACAAAATTCAGTCCGTTGGTGCATACACAACGAGGTGTCCGCGGACGTATCATCGCGGCGCGCAGTTTCCACCGGCGCCGCCTGGCAATTGGAATATCGATCGCGGGGTGCGTGGCCATAATACGGGCCGGGCGGGTGAAGGAAAGTCGGATGCAGTTGATGTGCAGGGGAGGGGAATTTTAATAATTATATTATTATTATTATTATTATTATTATTATTATTATTATTATTATTATTATTATTATTATTAATATTCTACTCCGATTGTATAATTCAGTCATTTGATGGCTGCAACCCGTTGTATAATGATACTCATCACGGTACAAATTTCATTATAACACAGGTTCTTGACCAGTTACAGAGAAGTTTACAAACGAAGTAATTAATCATTGAGAATTGTTCTAGTAGATCTTTCGTTCGATTGTGTCCATTGAAGTGGAATTTAATATTATATAATGCTTGCCAGTTTTAATGAATTTTGCTATTAGTAATTGTTTAGGTGAAATATTATTTAAAATAAATTTGATCATAATTTCACTTTGATCCTATTGGACTAGCGCAGTGGTAAACCAAAGCCACCTGCGACAGGGTGGTGTAGAGATCTGCCCGACAGGTGGCCTAGACTGAATCCTCCATACCAACTGCCATGAAACGATTCAATGTAAAAGTTCAGCTTATAAAAGTTAACATAAGTCGTTGAAAAAGTGTTGTATATAACACGATGTAATGGGTGTTTGTAATATTTGTGTGAAGTTTACAATTGTGGCGTCATGGAGAAGAACACACAGACATTTACAAGTATGTACAAGTTTATTTACTCTATGTACAATAACTAAATTCTGCTCCGAAACTACACACTTTTGAGTATATCCCTGTGGATACCCCACATAGCTAGGGAGGCCCCGCCTCCTCTGACGCTACTCCCGCGCCACTACCGTGACCTCGTCACCCGTGCAATAGGCACGACACGCTCCAGCCTGGGCGTAAAGTTTTGCGAATTGCACGAGTTTTCCAAACCTCCGTGTGAGCTCGTCGGCTAGATTTTACACCTAGAGTGTAGCCGTCACGTGACCGTCCTTGGTGTAGGAGGGAGGCTCGCGTCTACAACGTGACCTTCTAGGTCAAGCTGGCGTCGACTTGGTCTAAATGTATCCCAAATCCGTGGCGCCAAGGCTATTCAGCCTGCAGGTATGCGATACTTCCGCTCCTCCTCCCCCCACCCACGGCCGCCAACGTGACGCTACATGATACTCGTTCGTTTCTCGCTCGTATCGTCACTATCACACGCTCGTGTAGTAATACCTATAATTACATCATCGTTTAATAATGCACTATTAGTTACATTTGTCCATCTCGTTACAGTTGCAGGTTCTAGTAAGTTTTCTGTGAACAGTCAAACATCTATTTTTGCATTATTTATTTATTTTTCTTCTTTATCGAATGATATCAGGTGTGTCGTAAGGACCCGCGTGCTGACTGACAATTTAGTCGGTAGACCTAGTGTGAAAGTAAGAGAAATAACAAAATCAAATATTTGCGTTTGTCAGTCAAAAACGAAACTGTTTACTTTTTTAGAAATTTCCTCGTATTAGTATTTATCCATCAAAATCTTTGACACCTCTCATATGGCCGCGGGCTGCTAAATTTTCCGTCAATTTATGCGTTTATTTTAAATAATTATTTGTGATGAGATACGTAGATTATGGTAAATTTGGTGGGGTTTGGGTTAATAATATGTAATATCGCAATCGAATGACCAGATTGATTTCTACACTCTTCATTTAATTCATTTTACATTCCCGCTCAGAGACCACTGTGCAGAAACAGTGGTAAAATTGGAGTCAATTGAAAAACAGTTAAAATGTAGCAAATCATTTAAAAGGAGTAAGAAAAATAAAATTCAAAGAATTATAACCCGTAACCAGAAGAAGATTCACCTACAGACGCAGCTGGTAGAAGTATCTGGAAATTGAAAATCAAGTATTCAGCAAGGTAACAGTGATTTAGATATCAAGTTGCAATTCCAAAAGGCAAACAATATCTAGTGATATGAAAAAAATGATTATACGATGAGCATCGACCAAGCTGTTAAGGTGCAAACTAATTTCTATCTAATATCATCGGGTATCTTGTTTTCATGATGATGGTGATGATGATAATAATAATAATAATAATAATAATAATAATAATAATAATAATAATAATAACCACAAATCAGTTTAACTAGTATTTAAAATGAATTAATTAATTTAATTTCATTGAAAAATGTTTAAGATAAAACAATTCTTGCATCATTTCCAAAATTTAAAAACATAAAAATCTGTGAATAATATCAATAATAGGAATGATAATGTTTTATGACAACCGCTGTTGCGAGAAAGCAACTATTGTTGCGAAAAAGGAGAAGCATATTGAAGGCGGCTATTTCTAAATGGCGAGTCAATGTGCAGGAATGATTAAATTATTTTTTGAGAAATATAATGCGGATTAATGAGCCCCAAATTATCACGTTATTAATTGCATGAACTAAAACAACTTAGTTTGGAGTTTCTTTAGTTTACAACCCATAGATTTCTGATTTAAAGGAAACGAACAGAACAATCCTGCATTTCCTTCCGAACTGAGACCAAGAACTTTCAGCACAAGCCATTCTTTTGATCTACCGTGTATCTGGAATTTTACACTAATCGCTGCAAATTATTGAATTTAAGGTACACAAAAGCAATGACCTCAGCGTCACAGTAATACATGAAAAGAGAGGAAGCATCTTTATTCAGAACGGTGACCTATGTGCGCAACTATGATGTGAACCTACCATTCTTCGGACCGCAAAGCGGAGTTAGTACGAGGTGCTGACGGTTCTGGGGTTCTGTCCAGCAGAGGCGGTCTTTCTTTCTGTACCGTTCGCCAACTTCGCTCGATAAAAATTTGGCGGGAAACGGACATTTACGGGAAATACGAAAAACGCGCGAATCAAGTATTTATAGTTGATATGTATCCGAAAAAACCATGACTCTATAAAGCGGGAAAATCACTGCGGACTTTTCCGTCGGGCGCGCCAGCTTTCGTAACGCAAGCGGCTTCTCTCTAACTTTGGTCGCAGTGTGTCCTTTAGTTCCTGCAAGAAGGTGCAAACGGAGAGCGCGCCACTGAGAAAATCGCCACAGGTTTATACGTAAGAGTAGAAATGGTCTGGTTCTAACCGCCTCGCTCGTATCGGTTTCGAGGGGCAATTCCAAATGGAAAAGAGAAGGAGGGTAGTAGAGAAGAAGGGTAGTAGAGAAGGAGGGTAGTAGAGATGGAAGGTAGTAGAGATGGAGGGTAGTAGAGATGGAGGGTAGTAGAGATGGAGGGTAGTAGAGATGGAGGGTAGTAGAGATGGAGGGTAGTCGAGATGGAGGGTAGTCGAGATGGAGGGTAGTCGAGATGGAGGGTAGTCGAGAAGGAGGGTAGTCGAGAAGGAGGGTAGTCGAGAAGGAGGGTAGTCGAGATGGAAGGTAGTAGAGATGGAGAGTAGTAGAGATGGAGGGTAGTAGAGATGGAGGGTAGTAGAGAAGAAGGGTAGTAGAGAAGGAGGGTAGTAGAGATGGAAGGTAGTAGAGATGGAGGGTAGTAGAGATGGAAGGTAGTAGAGATGGAGGGTAGTAGAGATGGAGGGTAGTAGAGAAGGAGGGTAGTAGAGAAGGAGGGTAGTAGAGATGGAGGGTAGTAGAGATGGAGGGTAGTAGAGATGGAGGGTAGTAGAGATGGAGGGTAGCAGAGATGGAGGGTAGTAGAGATGGAGGGTAGTCAGAGATGGAGGGTAGTCGAGAAGGAGGGTAGTAGAGAAGGAGGGTAGAGAGAAGGAGGGTAGTAGAGAAGGAGGGTAGTCGAGAAGGAGGGTAGTCGAGAAGGAGGGTAGTCGAGAAGGAGGGTAGTCGAGAAGGAGGGTAGTCGAGAAGGAGGGTAGTAGAGAAGGAGGGTAGTCGAGAAGGAGGGTAGTCGAGAAGGAGGGTAGTCGAGAAGGAGGGTAGTCGAGAGAGAGGGTAGTCGAGATGAAGGGTAGTAGAGATAGGAGGAAGGGTAGTAGAGATGGAGGAAGGGTAGTAGAGAAGGGAAGGAAGTAGTAGAGAAGGGAGGGTAGGAGGAGGGTAGTAGAGATGGAGGGTAGTAGAGAAGAAGGGTAGTAGAGAAGGAGGGTAGTAGAGATGGAAGGTAGTAGAGATGGAGGGTAGTAGAGATGGAGGGTAGTAGAGATGGAGGGTAGTAGAGATGGAGGGTAGTAGAGATGGAGGGTAGTCGAGATGAAGGGTAGTCGAGATGGAGGGTAGTCGAGATGGAGGGTAGTCGAGATGGAGGGTAGTCGAGATGGAGGGTAGTCGAGATGGAGGGTAGTCGAGATGGAGGGTAGTCGAGAAGGAGGGTAGTCGAGAAGGAGGGTAGTCGAGAAGGAGGGTAGTCGAGATGGAAGGTAGTAGAGATGGAGGGTAGTAGAGATGGAGGGTAGTAGAGATGGAGGGTAGTAGAGATGGAGGGTAGTAGAGATGGAGGGTGGTAGAGATGGAGGGTAGTAGAGATGGAGGGTAGTAGAGATGGAGGGTAGTAGAGATGGAGGGTAGTAGAGATGGAGGGTAGTCGAGATGGAGGGTAGTAGAGATGGAGGGTAGTCGAGATGGAGGGTAGTCGAGATGGAGGGTAGTCGAGAAGGAGGGTAGTCGAGAAGGAGGGTAGTCGAGAAGGAGGGTAGTCGAAGGAGGGTAGTCGAAGGAGGGGTGGTCGAGAAGAGGAGGGAGTGACGGTCCGGAAAAGGAGGGTAGTCAGAGGGAAAGGAGGGTAGTAGAGATGGAGGGTAGTAGAGAAGAAGGGTAGTAGAGAAGGAGGGTAGTAGAGATGGAAGGTAGTAGAGATGGAGGGTAGTAGAGAAGAAGGGTAGTAGAGAAGGAGGGTAGTAGAGATGGAAGGTAGTAGAGATGGAGGGTAGTAGAGATGGAGGGTAGTAGAGATGGAGGGTAGTAGAGATGGAGGGTAGTAGAGATGGAGGGTAGTCGAGATGGAGGGTAGTAGAGATGGAGGGTAGTCGAGAAGGAGGGTAGTCGAGAAGGAGGGTAGTCGAGAAGGAGGGTAGTCGAGAAGGAGGGTAGTCGAGAAGGAGGGTAGTCGAGAAGGAGGGTAGTCGAGAAGGAGGGTAGTCGAGAAGAAGGGTAGTAGAGAAGGAGGGTAGTAGAGATGGAAGGTAGTAGAGATGGAGGGTTGTAGAGATGGAGGGTAGTAGAGAAGAAGGGTAGTAGAGAAGGAGAGTAGTAGAGATGGAAGGTAGTAGAGATGGAGGGTAGTAGAGAAGAAGGGTAGTAGAGAAGGAGGGTAGTAGAGATGGAAGGTAGTAGAGATGGAGGGTAGTAGAGATGGAGGGTAGTAGAGATGGAGGGTAGTAGAGATGGAGGGTAGTAGAGATGGAGGGTAGTCGAGATGGAGGGTAGTCGAGATGGAGGGTAGTCGAGATGGAGGGTAGTCGAGAAGGAGGGTAGTCGAGAAGGAGGGTAGTCGAGAAGGAGGGTAGTCGAGAAGGAGGGTAGTCGAGAAGGAGGGTAGTCGAGAAGGAGGGTAGTCGAGAAGGAGGGTAGTCGAGATGAAGGGTAGTCGAGATGAAGGGTAGTCGAGATGAAGGGTAGTCGAGATGAAGGGTAGTCGAGATGAAGGGTAGTCGAGATGAAGGGTAGTCGAGATGAAGGGTAGTCGAGATGAAGGGTAGTCGAGATGAAGGGTAGTCGAGATGAAGGGTAGTCGAGAAGGAGGGGTAGTGGAGTTGGAGAGTAGTAGAGAAGGAGGAATTCCAAGAGCAGTAGGTGCAGAAGTGGAAGAAGTACTAGCTCTCTCGCTGGCCGGCGCGGTGTGTTGATTCAGTACGCAGCTGTTGAACTGGCGGTAGAACGTTGTTGCACAATGGTCGTTCCTCTAATGAACATTATCGACGTATGGCGTGAAAAATAGCTGATAATTTCTTTTTAATGAGTCATCTTAAATCAACGGTAGTTCCTGTGATAATAAATGTACCTTTTCTTTAGCATCTTGATTCAATGGTAGTTTATTGAATTTTGTTGGGCGAAAAAAATTATAAAAGTTTGTATTGAGCGCATAACAGATATTGGCCATAAACACATTCCCTTTAATATGCAGGATTACCCGATTGGGTGAATCCCAATGTGCAATTCTGAATGTGCTTAGCGTACTAAATGGTCGTTAGGTGTTCCAAACTTACCACCTCTGTGGAAGGGAAATAAATTGACAAAGACATGAAATTGGAATATTATAGTAGTACGTAAATGTTAATGTAGTACGAAAAAGTTACATTATACTCTCAAGACTAAAAGGCGTACCTCGTAAAACTAAAACTAGTGTCTATGATCATTTTTCGAATATGAAGATTCATTTAAGGTAGAAATGCCATTTCGGTTGTGATATTCGTCAATGTTTATATGAGATGCAGCCTTCTTGCATAGGAATAATGTAAAGCACCTCAAAAAAATTACTAAGTAGAAGAATTGTAATAAAATGAAATGTGCGTTTTAGTCTAAGGAAAATAGTATGCATAGTATCGAAGTCAATAAAATGTTCATGTCTTTTCACGCGTTTTAGTTTCATTTGTTACATATCGATAGATTCTTGACACTTTTCCGTTCAGGATAAGTTCTTTCCTGACTTGGTTTATTTTGTTTTCATGATAATATTTTAACATAAGAAGTAAATATTAAAATATTCGTTGTAATTGCAGTTACTTGGGATTCTTACTTCTTTCAAAAAATTGAATTAAGGTGAACGTTAATTTTATTTTTGTAGCTTCAAGTTGAGGAAAGCGTATGAATACGTTTCAGAAGAAAACATATTAATGATTAATGTGTGCTTTTCTTTAATGCATGCAATCTTCTAACGGCTAATCTCATTTACACTTAGAAATTTCGCACGCTATGACTCCATTAAACAGGAGCAGCTGCGCATTTGGCCTCTTGTTTCTCTACAGCTAGCTCACTACCGCGCACCACCACTTACGGAGTATGTTTAAAAACCGTAGATTATTTCTTTTTTTAATTTGTTGCGTCTACTATTTGACGCAACGCGTTTCCAAGCCCCTTAAGGGGCGTTGAGCGCTTTGCGCTGGGGAGTATCCTTCATTAACTTTCTGTCATGTCACGTCACGTCGCAGTCAGTTGTCGAGAGGACCCCGCTAGGTAGCATCTCTGCGTACGCGCCTCCTACGCGCTCCCGCGTCACTACCCAGCGGCCAGAAGTGGGAAGGAATAAGAATAGGGGTAGGGTTTAGGACACTTGACAGTGGTCGGACTAGCCCTTGTGAAGCAGCCAAACTCGTTTTGTTGGAACAAATTTCACATGAGATTCGACGGGAATCGAATCCGGACCTCAGTGGTGAAAGGTTAGCGACTTCGCTATGTGCCACGAGCGAGCCCCCAATCGATTAGCAGGAGGAAGTTTTGAAGTTCGCGAAACATTGAAGTAGTGCCGATGAATTTTTCTGCAGGTATTTCAGCAACTCTTTGCGTTTAGTATTTGTCCCGGATAACGTTTCAAGAAGTTATCGCTTCATCATGTGCCATAATTAGGGCAAACATCTGGGTCGGATTTGTTTGAAAACGAAGTAATGTTTGCAATACCATTAACTATTCGTTTGACCATGTGCCTTATTAAGGGCAAACATCTGGCTCTGATTTGTTTGAAAACGAAGTAGTGTTTGCCGTACCATAACCATGATCAAATCTTATTTCTTTTAAATTCCTCAAAGCTAACAAATATTTGAGATTCGCGATGAAATAGTTTTTTAGGGAGAGTCGTAAACATATTTACCTGAGAAAACATTTAGGAATATATATATATATATATATATATATATATATATATATATATATATATATATATATATATATATATATACACAAACATTGTTCTTGTAACCTCTGAACAAAGTTCACACTTAAACTAACCGCTTCTCGTGAATCATTTCCAATAAACGTAACTATCACTTAAAAATCTAGTGAGTCTATCAATTTATTTACATTTTGCGTGATAATTGCAAATGTGTCTAGTGTGTGCAAATTAGGTCTAATGCCCGACACAAGTATCAGATGAGATTGTCATCTTTTGCGTCACGTAAAGCGGACTAAGTTGTCTGTTGTTTTGAACTCGTAACGTGCGTATTCTACATAGCTGAAGGGAAATTTTAACGCCAGTCGTGTCGACGCTGTCAACAGCATGTCTCCCTATTACGTTGGCTCTGTGAAATATGATTGTTCCTTCACGAAGAACTGGGACTATAGTAAGCCTTTCAAGGCTGAGGAGGCGTTAGCCAAGTCTCTCCAAGAAACCTCATAAAACGCCCAGCGAGGCAATAAGGAAAGGAAGAAACATGAAGAAGTAGGCAAAACCTTAAGCAGGAGGTGCAATTTTCATTTTTATTTCAAATTATTTCATAAGAGGACGACTGTGAAATGTTGTTGCACCACTCGTTTTCTTTCAAAGATTCACTTTCCTCACGGGCGGGATGGCTAATGTCTCTGGCTCGACACGCCGTTGTCACGGGAGTGTCTCACGTATTACGGTGGCTCGGTGAAGTATTGTTCCTGTCCCTGAGAGAGGAGCTGCAAGGAAGGCCGCGGATAAGAGGGGAGTTAGACAAGTCGTCTTCGCGAAGAACCTCGTAAAAAGCCAGGGAAGAGGGAAGAGAGCGGGGGCGCGGGCAGGCGGAGGGGTGGGAGAGGGGAGTTGTTCTTCGGAGGAGGTGGGGGATGGGGTGGGGGAGGAGGCGTGTGACGAGGAGACGATGTCGTCCTCCCCGAGAAGTGGCCCGCGTCGTTTCGTGTCGCGTCGCCACCACCTTCACCCCCCTCCCCCCCCCAAAAAAAAAAATTGGGCCAACAGGCAGGTCACGGCTAGCACGCGCGCTGCCGCTAACTTTTCGCCTTTTGTATAAATGATGCATGGTTTTTCCGGAGCTTCTGGGTCGGCCTGGAAATGTTTCTACTTCAAACTTTCTTCTTCTTCTCCTCGAGAACAAACCGGGGCGACGGGTTAATTGCATTTGACTTCTTCCTCGATCGAACCGAAAAAAAAGACTCCGGAAGGTTGCTCGCGAAGAATTTCTTCTCCATTCCTAATGCATTTCGTTCGTATTACTTAAAACTTTCTGTCGTGATTTTTTTGCTTATTGTCGTGGGTGTTTTGTTGATGACTCTCTTAGTCACTGATTAATGATACTTCGTATTTTATGTTCTACCTTGTTAGCGAAATGATTAGAACCTCTCTAAAGACATTTTCCAAATTCCAAAGATTTTATTTACATCCATTTGTTAGATTACAATTAACTGCATACTTATTAGAAATAAAATCTAGAGTACATAAAACTTACAGAGTATTTAAAGTACTAGTAATTTAATAATAATAATAATAATAAAATAATAATGTCCGGTGTAATTCTCTACTGAATTACTGCTTAACTCATAAATCCAAATAATTTTATCGACTGTAAATTCCTAAGGTGAGGTCAGTACCTTGTCTTATTCGTATACTTTGTATACGACTCGCAACATAACATGGAGCTAGTCTTTTAAATCAGCGGTAGGAGTTTTGTTAAGGTTTAATTGATTATTTAAAAATATATCCCTAGCATCGAATACGAGTAGATTTATAGTCAAGCAATTCCAACAACGAAAGTTCGGATGTCTGGCCGCATTTGAAGATAAAAATTCAGACCCTATAAATTATGAAAAAAGTATATTTTTGCGCAAATTATAACTTGTATTTATGGGGAAAATGTGTGAATGGATTTTAATCATTCGGTACACAGTGCAGAATAATCAGATCCCACGCTTTTACATGACATGTTAAATGCGTTATCGTTGTTATTTTTGACGTCAAAGAATAATACTATTACTTTTGTTAAATATTATCATAGGCATAATTTGCTGCGATCTAATTTAGAAAATATTTGATAAATTTCGTTTACATTTTAAAAGTAATAAAAGTGAAATATTGACAAAAATGAATCCGGTATATTTTTCACTCAGTAATGCAGAAGTCAATTTTCAATTACGCAAAGTACATAGTAAAAGAAAATACATTATACAATCAGTTGTAAATAAAATAATAGAAAGGCCTACTGTTTAAAGACATCCACTCAATATCACGTGAGATACTGAGATTTTGGAAATTCTGCGTTCGCCGAAGCTAATAAGACCCAAGTGACCCACGAAAAACTAGAATTATGAGAGGCTATAAAGTATGTAATAAACAAGATTTTTTTTTAAATTTCTACTATCAGTGGGTAAATATACAAATTATGATTTTTAAAAGATACTTAAAGTATATTTTCTCTACACGTATAATGTTGATGATGTAAGTAACATTGCAGAAGTTATTTCCTAAATTGTCATTAAAATTGAAAGGATTATGCAAATTCCGAGCTAGAGAGGCGTCATTGCTGATCTAACGATGCAATGTGAACACCCTGCAACTAAGGTGCACTGTCAAAACGGAACTTCGAAAATTCATTTTTGAAGGGTATGTTCGAAAAAAATGCATAATACAACATCACTCAATTTTTTCTCTCACTTTTCTAAGTTTTGTAAATAATATTTTTGACACACGTATATATTAAAGAAGATCTCACCCGGACAGCCAAGATCTTCATGATTCTGGCCGCGGAAGCCTACGACTTCTCACGTATGTATTTTTAATCGTGATTCCAGAACCTGTAATTGCGGCTTTGGATGATAATAGTGAGGATATACCATGTGTGATGCTGAAGCCGTAGGGGAATGAGTGGCAATAAAAAGGGTAGTACCCATATTAGTTAAAAAAACTACCAAAAATCACCCTTCTCAACCACAAATTTCATATGGGTCTATTAAAATATGACCCCAGAGGTGGTTGACTAACACGCTTTCCGTTATACAACTCGCCGCAACTATTGTTGTGAAATCAAGCGATTGATTTCCGCCTTCGCAATTTCGTTTTACTTCATTTGATTCCTCCTCAACTAGCCCTGGCGTCCACACCTGCTAGCTCCCTCCCTTCCGCCCATCCGCCCTGCCTGCCCCGCTCCACCCCGCTTCGCCCCGCACCGCCCACCCCGCCCACCACCGCCCGCCCGCCCTCCCCACCAATACCTAGGCAACCACTGCCCCCGCCCCGCTCACCCCGCCCCTATTCACCCGCTCCGCCTACCCTGCCCGCACTACCCACTCCGTCAGTCCCCGCCCCCGCCCCGCCCAACCCCGCCTCGCCAACTACCGCCACCGCCCCCCCGGCCCGGACCCGCCCGCCACGCCCCGCTTCGACCTCTCCGCTCGCCCTGCCCGCCCCGCCCGCTCCACCCATTCCCGTTCACCCCCTGCCCACCTTGCCCATCGCCGTCCCATGCACCGCCCACCGGCGTCCCGTCACCCTTCGCCCCTTCCCAACCACCCTTGGCCCCACCCTGGCCACCCCTCCCCGACTCGCCCCCTCCACCGCCTTGCCCGCCCCGCCCACTCCGAGTACCCCGCCAGCCCCGCCCGCTCCGCTGTGGCCTGAGAGCAGAGGGCGGAGGGCAGCGAGCAAAGCGTTCCGCCCCAGAACGGCGCTGCGTTGCTTAGGGCCTGCAGGGGCGGCCGGGCAGCTAGACGCGGGCGCGGCATCGGCGTAGGCGCGGCCACCGGAACCACGATGGACGGCCGCGCCGGGCGCTCCGCCCCGCCCCCAAGCACCCCGCGCTCAATCACCGCGCCTTGATGCGCCTCGTCACAATCCGCCCTGCCCCGATGCTCACCGCTGCAAATGATATGGACCCGCCCTACTCTCGATCCGCCTCCCTTCGTCTCGCCCTCATCTTCCTCCCTCATTTTTTCTTTGTCTCGCTTTCGTCCCGTCCGGCTCTCAGCTCCCAACCGCATCCATCCCACCTCACTCTCACTCAGCCGCTCTCTAACTCCGTCCCGCCCTGCTCCAATTCCTTGCTTTCAAACCGCCCTCACTCTCGCTCTCAACCCACTCTGGGTCTAAATTTTCCGTTGCTCAAAACTCACCCGGCTCTCAACCCGCCACCCTCTCCACCTGCCCCACTTTCGATCCGACCCTCTCTCGATCCGACCCTCTCTCGATCCGACCCTCTCTCGATCCGACCCTCTCTCGATCCGACCCTCTCTCGATCCGACCCTCTCGATCCGACCCTCTTCGATCCCCTTCGATCGATTCTCTCGATCCGACTCTCGATCCGACCCTCTTCGATCCGACTCTCTCGATCAGATGACCTCTCTCGATCCGACCCGATCCGACTCACTGGATCTGACCTTCTTCTCGATCCGACCTCTTCGATCCGCCCCTCTCTCGATCCGACCCTCTCTCGATCCGACCCTCTCTCGATCCGACCCTCTCTCGATCCGACCCTCTCTCGATCCGACCCTCTCGATCCGACCCTCTCTCGATCCGACCCTCTCTCGATCCGACCCTCTCTCGATCCGACCCTCTCTCGATCCGACCCTCTCTCGATCCGACCCTCTCTCAGATCGCCTCACTCCCGATCCGCCCCTTTTCCACCTCGTCGCACTCTCAGGTCCCCATTCTCAACTTGGCCTGTATTCCCCTTCGCCATGCGTTCACACACCTCCCTTGCTCTCAAGTCACTTGGCCTTGGTATTGTTTTCACCGTCAGCAACCAAGCTCTTTCACTTGCCCCCCTCCCCTAAGCTCTCACGCACCCAACACGTCTCTCCCGCCCCTACACAACTTCCCCTTAGCACTACCCCTCTTGGTCTAGATTCTACCTGTGTCGTCTTCTTGCCATGCCCTGATATGAACTCTCACGTCCATCTCCATCCTTGTGTTGCCACTGTCGTATCAGCGTTGCTTTGTTTCCCTTTTTCCATCACGAAACGTCAAGTTAGGTAGGTTTTCGCGTCTCTCACAAAATGTCTTTCGTCCTACTTTCGTTCTCTGGCCTAGGGAAAACTCTCCGACTATTCACGATTCATCGTCGTAATCATTTTAAAATAGTCTCATAATGGCATAATAGTCATAAATTAGATCCATCGCTATTTTAAATACCGTTATTCCTGAAGATATAATTTACCTACTGTTAGTTCATCTGTATATTACCCTTGATGCAAGCTCCCGTTCACGAAAGGTGCTTTATAATTCGTGATGGGAGAAGTGCTAAAATGGAGCGAGGAAATAATCTCAATATGCAATAATTTCTTAATCACGAATTTCCGCTCACCTTTATATTGACAATCGCCACCCCTGTGTAAAATTCCAATCTCAGACATTTGTAAATATCGCTTCCACCACCGTTTTTATTAAATTCACCGAACAATGCGTGAAGCAACGTCCTCCCTCGCATCTCCGCATCGCTGCTCGCTACTTCCGTCTGAAATACCATCGCCGCGCACGTTTCTGGGAATACCATCGCATCGATACATCCTCTCCTCGCTTCCAACCCGCTTCGCCTCTCTGTGCTCAGCCCCTCCCGGCACCGCCCCCAGCCCTGGCCTTGCCACCCCAGCGTCGCGCCAGCCCCGGTACTCGGAAGCGTCGGCGGCTGCCGATGTTGCTACCCCTGAGCTCCCTCTGGGGTCACGACCTGCCCCTCCCCGCTCCTATGAGCTACGACCTCGCGCCCCGCCCCCCGCGTGTGGCCACGCCCACCCCGCGACCTCTAGCTGGCCCCTGCTCTCCGCCAGGTGCGAGCCCCGCGCGGCCTGCCCCTCCGCCGCAGCACACGCCCCTGCATTTGTCTCACCCCGCGCCCCACACCCTCGTCATCACCCTCGCTCACCCACATGCCCCTGCATTCGGCTCTCACCCCATGCCCCTCACACTCACCCTTGCCCTCGCCCACGCCCTCGCCCTCGCCTTCGCCCTCGCCCACGTCCTCGTCCACGCCCTCACCCACGCCCACCAACCACCAACCAAAGCAGTTGACGCGCCCGGAAACACGAAAAAATGCTTATCTTTACATTACCCTTGATGCAAGCTCCCGTTCACGAAAGGTGCTTCATAATGCATTTGTCTCACTTCACACCCCACACCCTCATCACCCTCGCTCACCCCCATGCCCCTGAATTTGGCTCTCTCCCCACGCCCTTCACTCTCACCATCGCCCTCGCCCATGGCCACACCCACACCCTCACCCCACGCCCTCACCCATGCCCCCCCCCCACGCCCACGCCCTCACCATCACCCTCGCTCACCCCCATTCCCCCACAATTTGGCTCTCACCCCAAGCCCCTCACTCTCACCATCACCCTCGTCACACCCTCAGCTACGCCTTCGCTCTTGCCCACGCCCTCTCCCGCACTCTGGCCCACCGCACGCCCGTGCATTCCACTCTCACCCCACACCCCTCACACTCACCCTTGCCCTCGACCGCACCCACGCCCTCGCACTCGCTCTCGTCCGCGCCCTCACCCACGCCCTCGCCCCCGCCCACCAACCACCAACCAAAGCAGTTGACGCGCCCGGAAACACGAAAAAATCAATCAATTGATATAAATATGTATTTATATTAATCTAAGTGTATTAATTTATATAAATATAAAAGTGTAAGGTATACTTACATTAATTACTGGTCCATTCATAATTATTCACATTTGGAGGGTTAAACAAGAGGCTCAAGTAAATCGGTAGGAAGATGATTTTCAGGTCATATCTTTGTAGTGATGTAGAAAAGGACTGTATTTTGAATAATACGAAATTTTCCAAATACATTATATTTAATTAATTCTAAAAGAAATAAGTATAAATAGCAATTATGAATTTCGCAAATGAAAGTGTTGGTAATACATTCCTACGTAAGCCCCTAGCAAAATGATGCTAGCGTCGTCAAAGACGAGATTATTACCGATCATCGATGTATTCTTATTCTGTTAAAAATCAGTATTCCCCATCGTAATATTGGTTAGTAACGAAAAAAATGTTCAAAACATGAACATATTTTTATGTATTTTTTTGTTTTTTCGATAACTATTTCAAATTGTCCAGAAAGTTCTGCAACAATGGAACGAATCTTTTCAACTTAGTTTGATTATGTCCAAATTGGGGTGAAGAAAAGGCAGATAAACTAGTCAAATTTTATAAACACCTAAGAAAAAAGATTTGACAGATGTGTAAAATAGTTGTATGTTTCTTATTTAAAGTATTAAATTTTTAAAGTTTTCTTTAAAAGACCATTTTGTAGATCAAAAAGCTTACAATTTATGTTTGAAATATGCGCGGTTCATTTCTGAAGGAACGCCACGGAACGGGTTCCGGTACCTCGGAATTAATTATTAAATTATATTGTAAATAGATGTGTTTTTATTAATAGTTAATTTGGAGTGCGTTCCGGGACGTACAATTTTAGAAATCGAGCACTGGAAACATGTATAATATATGTTTATAAAACGTTAAATTGTTTTGTAACAATATCTTGGATATTAGATTATAACATTTACATTCGTATAAAATATTTCACATTTTTCAAGTGTTTTTCTTCTTGGGGTTTTATGCTTTTTCTAAATGAGATTTATTAAAACGCGAGTGGGTTGGGGAAAATTATGCCGATCCTGCTCACGCCCTTCTTCGCCCCCTGCGCAGATGCTGCCCACGCTAACTCCCCGTTTCACCGCCTTCCACGCGCCCTCCCCAACCCCTGCTCAAGCACTCGCCTGCGCTCACACCCACGCCCGCCCTTTCCTTCTACATCCTTCTTCGGCCCCGCCCCTCCATCGTCTGTGTCCCCGCGCAAGCTCCTGCTGCCGTCCCCTCCCCCGCCCTCGCTCGCCCTACGTCTGCACCCAATGGCGGATCAGGGGGGGCATGTCCCCCCCAAAAAAGACCTAGACTTTTCGCTTATCTTCCTTTATTTAGCAAAATTGATTGAAATATTTATGTTCGAATTATGAAATTATTTAAACAATATTATTGTGTAGTTTTATATGTACAGTACTTAAATATATACAATGTAATAACAAATATGTTTATCATGTAACACAAATCTGCCACCCCCCCGCCCTCATATGGGCTGGATCCGGCCTTTTGACCCCACCCATGTCACATTAAAATTAAACTGTGCGTGTTTTGCAAAGTTAAATTTGGAACAAGCCACTTTTCTCTTCTTAACTTAATCTACATGCCCATCTTACTTTTCAGAAATTTGTCACTCCATGTTTAGTTTTCTTTGCCGCATTAGAGGGAATGTGTGTGTTTGATGATTTCCCTTTCTTTGAACAGTTTTGTATTCTCTCTACTCACTCCAAGCAACTAGAGAAGATTACTTTACTGAAGAGATCTTTCTTGCATGTGATTGGAATGCTGCGTTTCATATCGATTTGAATTGGAATGTAAAGGGTGTAATGCACATGTTGGAGGATTCATATAATGTCATAATGATATTCGTAATTTCATGCAGAGAAAGAGGGATCTCTAATTCTGTGGTAATGAACACCAGCTATCAGCTGAATGAAAGCAAAAGGACTAATTGTGGCGTTTTGGAAATGGTAGCACGTGTCCATATAAACAATATCTCAAACATACTATTTGACGTTTGAAATGAATTCACTGTTAAGCTGTTTAAAGCTCATGACTAGGAAAACGACACATCGAAAACTTGATTAGCTTCAGTAATATCCACTATCGAGAGATTCTGAGGACTTACTTCTCATCTCATATTATGCTCTTTGATGTAATAATGACGTCTGCGTTGGTCAATTTAATCAACTATATAGACGGGTTCAAACTCTTCGTGGTCAGTAATCTGTTCTTTCTATTCATAGGTCGATCATTGGTATTTTAGTCTCCACATTCATGATTCATGCAAATAGGATATCAACGCAATGAACTCATTTCGAGGGAGAGTTATTCCATGAGATATTACTGGATTATTGTGTGGCAATGATTGCAAGTTATTAAGTTTTCTGATTGTCGAAACACTATGTCCTACACGCATTCACAAGATTAATCATACGGCATTTTAGAAAGACAATTTGAAAGCAATTCTCAGTAGAGTTTGATTCTATCAATTCAAAATTATGTGTCCTATAATTGCATGTGCCTTATTTGTAAGCTCTTCTTACTTTTATAACTGTCATGGACTGTTTTATCTTCTGACATTTGCGAAATTCCAACTCAGTTGAGTTGAATCAACTGTATGTTAAAGTCAACGAATTTCGGACACAGCGACAGTACTGTCGGTGAAAATTTAGCGATTTCTTGTAAAATGTATGTTTCTAAAATTTTGGATACACGTATTTTTTCTTGCTGGTTATTGAAAAGCACAGACACATTCAATTCAATTCACGAGACAGAACAACAAACACAAAAAACCATAGAAGAAATCAATCAGTAGGAAATTTGTTTCTTACTAGACTCTTCATTAACGAATTGTGATTAGATAAGTAGTAATTCATTTAATTTAAAACGCTTATTCTTTTATTAATTTAGTTCAGTTTTCATTAATCATGAATGGCATATCAATTGAATTGTACTGACAAGAATTTAAAACAAACGATTCATTTCTTTTCGTTTTCTATTGCCCTTAAATAATTGCGCGTTAATTTCTGGGAATCAGTTGCCGTCGCCACCACTTTCGTTTCGGCCGACGTCTCGCCCAAGCACTGACAATCGAAGCGTACGATATAATCGAATTCGCACCAGTGCATTTCATTAGTTCGACTCAAGCAATAAGTCCCGAGGAAATCCAATAAAAACAACAAGACGCTGTTGCAGCGAGGCCATCGAGATTTACTCGCCCGTTGCTCCACCTCCCCGCCCCCACCCGGCCCCTGCCCCGCCCTCGCCCCTACCCGGCCCGACCCTACCCCCTATCCCCGCCTTGCCCCCACCCTACCCCCGCCTTACCCCCGCTCTACCCCCGCCCCTACTCCCGCCACTACTCCCGCCCCTATCCCCGCCCAACCTCCGCCCCTACCCCTACCTCCGCCTCTACCCCTACCACCACCCCTGCCTCTACCCCCGACCCCGCCTCTATTCCCTCCCTCCACTCCTGCCCCTTGCCTTTACCCTTGCTCCTGCCCCCGCCTCTGCTACTGCCCTTGCCCTTACCCTTGCTCCTGCCCCCCGCCCCTGCCCCTGGCTCCGATCCCGCCCTGCCCCGACTGCAGCAAATGAATCAATCAGCGCGGGCGTCCGTGCAAAAAGCCTTTTTGTCTCAGCTCACTGGCTGCGCGAGAGAATCCGCCTCGATGCGCCTCTGCTGAGATACAGGTCGCCAACTTGTCACGAACCACGTGACCCCAGAGGTGTTTGTCACCGACCTCTTCACGGATTGGAGGGAGTGGGTATTTATTTATTCTGAGCCAGTCGGCTTAGGTCAGTAGTCCAGTAAGTGTAGTATGTTATATCTCTGGAGCCGGCGGTGTAAATCTCCCGCTAGAGACTCGCAAGAGACTCGGCACATACATACACGCCGGATCGTTTGTGTGTGGACAAGCGGTGGAGAGGGGACTACGAGTGAGAAAGGAAAGATCGCGCGGTACATGGCATGTTTGTTTTGGTACTGCTCCTGCTTTCGCCTCCTTTTGATCGGAAAAGCCACGGATAAATACCGTTCACAATAGCCGACCAATCGAATTCTCCTCTAGACAGAGGATGAATTCGACTATTACAACGACTGTTGTAACTAGTTGAAAATTTGCTGTCCGGTCCTGGTCAACGATGTTAGAACCTCCTTAATAACGATGTTGCCGGGGTGACGGAATTACCTCTCACTTATCGCAGCCGGACTCAGTTTGGAATAAATGATAAGAATTGGCCATTTTTGCAACTGAAAACAATTAGAGTCCCTTCTTTTCAGAAAGCATTGGTGGGATAAATGAAAGAGTTGAAGTAGTAACAAGTAAATCCATACTAGACGTAAGAATTTTCTCTGTTCGTGAATCACAGGTTTGGTCGAGGTGATTTGCCTGCTTTGCTCTCCTGAAAGTGGCAAATAGGCCAAGTAATCACAGTGAATATTTTAAACAAGACACCAAGTGCTCCGCATCTCATATATAACAGTACGAAATTATGAGTGTACACGATTTTTGTCGTTATGATTGACACTTGAGTACTCCCCGTGAACACTATTTTTTTATGTTAAAAATATTCAAAATCAGCACACTTCTTATCGTAACCTTGTAGGTCAATATATGTAATTGTCGGCACGGAACTAAGACTTGTGATTATATGTGCCTAGAGATTTATCACAATGTGACCATAGTTGCGATGATTTTTTAGATGAAAATGTTTTCGAAAAATGATAACAAAAATGACACAGGTATAGGAGATTCTTATAGAAACGATTGTCAGCCGATGTCTCTTCCGAATATTTTCATAAAGAGGCCAGGAAAAGAGAACCAGGAAATGAAGTAATGAATACTCTAAATCTTCGAAAAATAACTGAAATAAAACGTAGTGTATATGCACATCAACTGCTCTTTCATGAAGAAGTCGTTTCAATAATTGTTTGCGTGTATAGTTAAAACAATAATATATGCTTGTATTACAAAAATTACCATCCCCTCTCTCAAACTAAAAATAATTTCCCCTTAATTTTCGAGAGTAACTGTTAGGTTATAGTGGAACGCCTTCCTTTTTTTTAAATTCGCTCTCACTCCCTTGAGATCGGCATCTCAAGCTCTTTCGTGGTTGTTGTGGTAGAAGATGCGTGAAAGAATTGTCAGAGGATTAGACTTGGGTGCAGAGACCAAATCAATACTGCTTTGTGTTCTAAATGAAGGACTTGCATACATTAATATATTACGTGTAGATGTTCTTATTTAGCATTCAATTTATATGAAATTTATAATGTTGTTCATTTTTCTACAAATCACATATTGATCTTTATTAGCGAAAGTATTCACTAATGACCTTTCATCTACAAATGGCATTTCATCTAGGTATCGATTTCATTTTCGGTTTTCCTTGAGTTATTCCTTCTACCACCTATCCTTGATTTATAACTGATTCTATAAATGAAACCTTATGCATTAATCCTCGAATATTTAATGTTCTTATTGCCACGTGAGAGCAATCTATTAAAACAAACAGATACGTTTCAAACAGTAAGACTTTCCTTACAATATAGGGTTATATTGAAAACATGAGCCCTTAAGATTAAGATTGCGGTTAGTGTTTAGAATTGTCGTTGATGAGTAAGTGTACCGAATCTTCACCGCGTACTCTGTGCTACGACAAGCGTCTGCCAATCACTGGAAGAATCCTGCGGTACGGAGCGATACGAAAGAGGTAGGATCCGATCGACAACGACAAAACGCAAACAACCACCAATGAAAGGACGATGCGTTGCTTAGCCCGGCACTATCAACCTCCGGCGTCAATCATCTGGAAAAACCGGCGGCAGCGCTGCGGCCGCGGACGGAGGTTCAAGCTCAAAGGACGCGTCATGGAGAAGGGGCCCTCGGATCGGCGTCTCAGTTTACCAACAGCCAGGGGAGGGCTATTGTAACGGAGCCGCGCCGCAAAATCGTTCGCGTCGCGCCGCCTCAAAGTCGCTGCTCTCGGCCGCCCGCTCCGCCCGCGCCGCCCGCCCACGCTGCGGCGAGGCGGCGAGTGTCGGTGGACAAAGGGCTCCTTATCTGGGCGCCGCCGCCGCCCCGCCCCCAACCAACGTCGGAGCCAGCCGCCAGAGAGCAGCAGCAGCAGCAGCGCCCTGGCTGCTGCTTTGGAGCGAATGCGGGCGGCGGCGCGGGAGCGGGGATGGGGCGGGGGTGGGAGCGTGGGTGGGCGGCACAGGGGTAGGTTGGGAAGTAATGGGATAGGGGTGAAATGGCGGGTGTGCACGAAGAGGTGAAAGGGGGGGAAGGGAAGCGGGAGGGGAAGGGGGACGGGAAGCGGGACGGGAAGCGGGACGGGAAGCGGGACGGGAAGCGGGACGGGAAGCGGGACGGGAAGCGGGACGGGAAGCGGGACGGGAAGCGGAGGAAGCGGAAGGAAGCGGACGGGAAGCGGGACAGGAAGCGGGACGGGAAGCGGGAGCGGGAAGCGAGACAGGAAGCGGGACGGGAAGCGGGACGGGAAGCGGGACGGGAAGCGGGAGGGGGAGGGGGACGGGGAGGCGGACGGGAAGCGTGGTGGGAAGCGGAGCGAGAAGCGGGGTTGGGCAGTGTGATGGGAAGCGGGCAGGATGCAGGACGATAGTGAAGCGTGGCGGGTCGCGTTGCGCGGGGTGGTGCGGGGCGGGTTTGGGCGGATAATGCGGGCTCTAGCGGTGAGTCACGTAACCCCCTAGGCCCCTGAGGCGGGAAGAACGGGGTGCGAGTGTGGGAAAGATTCGAGACGCGCGAGGAGAGGGATGAAGTGGGCGGGTCGCGGGGCGGGGAGGAGATGCAACGGGAAGGGGCCGATAGCGGGGCAGATTGCGGGGCGGGGCGGGGCGGGGCTGGCCGCTGGGAGAGGGTGATGGAGTGACGGGACGGGGGACCTCCCAGAGCGGGGCGGATCGAAGTAGGGTCCTTCTCAGAAGGCAAATTCTGCCAAAGCGACTGGAAAGGCCGGTCTCGTACTCCGTCAGTGAAAGGATGGTCGGCTTTTGTTGCTCTTCTTTTGTTGGTTCGGTCGTTGACATCGGATTAGATAACGCGAGGTGTTAAACCGATAAGTAGAAAGCCTCTTTGCGATTCATGTCGTAACACATTAGTTTCGTTCTTAATTTTCATAGTATCTTATGGCGCGAAATTGATTTCGATGCCTACAATTGGTTTTCAAAACTTCTAGAATCGGTAAAATTTAAGCTCTTAAGTCTTGTACACAAAAAAACTTCAACGTAGACGTAATGCTAATGTTTTTTTTTGTTATTTCATTGAACCATTCACAATTGTGACGTATACGTGTGCCTGAACATAATGTTGTGACCGTGAATGATGGAAAGTCTCAAGCTTTCACGCTCACGTTGCCCTGAAATGAGATTAATACACTGTCGTGCACCGCAGCACGATCCAAAGAAATTCTAGCGTTTTTGTTTTACACGCAACTAATGCAATTTGTAACGTCGTAAATTTCCATTCACCGTCATGGCTCGTGAAACGTTCCAGTATATAATTTGTCGTGCTCGTGGTACATGAAAAAATTAACGATTAGAATCTGAAATCTTAATATCGCCGTTTATTTCATTTTTCAAAAGTTAGTGTTCCTTCGAAAATTAATCCGTGTGAACCTACAGTAATAAAGCCATTAAGCCAGGTAACTATGGCATTTTAGCTGTATGTTACCCTTTTATTTATTAGATAAATGGTGAGCTAAGTTTCTTATATTTTCTGTCTCAAAAGCAAGCAAAATAAAATGTCATTTTTAAAACAATAAGTTAATTACTTAAGTATCAAATCGCCAATTTGTATTTTT
>BLKR01007635.1:0-33928 GCA_011170035.1 Teleogryllus occipitalis
CATACGACCTCAAATAACTGGAGCCCATACATAAATTTACGGTTCAATTGGAAATAAAATACCAATGACTACGAAAATAAATGTAAGAGAACATGTACATCTTTCATCTACCTATTTATTTGACAGTTGTTTTACATCCTTAGCCGTTTTCTGCATCCCAATGTTCTGGTATATTCCACACCGTTTTCTTCTACTTCTTTTCATTTTCATGGCTTTAGTTATTACCACATTACATATCATTACATATCTTCGGTTGTATACGGTTTATGGTCCATTTATCAGAGTAGGTCTCCGGTATTCGCCTGGTGTTGATCGGAGTAACATGGAAAACTATGAATCAGAGCAGCCTACCGCTAGAATTCTCCTTCAGACAGCGGCTGAATTCGATCAAGCTGACAAGTCAGTGTCGAAAATCCTGCCACTATCGGAACCTCCCATTCAGAGGCACGGCTTTAATATTAGTTGATACCCTGAGCCTACTTTGCCGTTAAAAGAATATACATCAAAATGTAAAATCATTTAATTAGACAAATGTAAGGTAAAAGCGAGAAACCGTTCTGAACGCCGTAAATGTAATTTGTCTTTCTTCAGACCTTTCTTTAGATTTTTCTTCAGATCTTTCTTCAGAAGCAGTGTGGCGAACCGCAATTACATCACACTGTGCCAGGGAGACTCGCAAGGCAAGGGGCATGCAGCGTCGCGAAACATTCCGGCAGCGACCTCTAAAAAACCGCTGCCGAATGCAAGCGAGAGGCTAATATAAAGGGATCCGGCGGATTCAGGAGCAGCCTGAGAGAGGCACGCGTGAGTTAGTGAAGAACACACTATACATCAAGAGCCTTCTGACGATGACGCGGTCCCAGAGCTCTGCTGCTGCTGCTGCTGCTGCTGCTGCTGCTGCTGTTGCCGTCCCCGCCGAAGCACCTGGTCCACGGAGTGATGGGGTAAAAGGTCGCCGTGTGTGAAGCTCGACTCCTATATAACTCCTCACCTAGTTTATCGTCCCTCTCCCTCTCTCACATTTAATTAGTAATAAAATGGTACATTGACTGGAATATGTCTTCTTTTCTGAGCAAGCTGCCCTCCCCCTTTCCCTCAACTCTCAACTTTATTTAATCAACCACAGCACTCCAAGTGACGCCTTAGGAATTCGTTGAAGCAACTCAGATCCGAGGGTGGCACGCCACAGCAGCGAGAAACTCAGCTCCGCATAATACAATGGTGTTATGCAGAAAACGATCAATCCTCAATCATGGAAAAGTTACGCAACGACGCTCTCTAGAGATCTGAGCATTTTTTCATTGATTATCACAATACATCCAAGCGCTGTTTGCGTTGGGGTTATCTCTGCAGACAGAAAAACTAAATCACATATTACTGATTTATACATTCTTAACTGAAGAAAGTGTCTAATGAGGTATATTTCTTGATTGAATTATGAACTAATAAAGTCAATTTGATGTGTAAAAACCCTACACGTATGTCATTTTCGGTGTATCTTACTGCTGCTTGAAATTTTAAGAAGTGTCTCAACTGTAAACACCACTTTTCTGCCATATAGGTTCATGGGGCGTGGATGATTTCTGATTACATTTCTTACACGCCTTGCTGCGCCTCCGGGGCGGTTGCGTGAGATGTAGACAAGCGGCGCCTAGAGCAAGACGCACCGCGAGTAGTGGGAGAGCGCATTCAATTCGCATGACGGCCAGCAATGCGTCAGGGCGCCCGTGCCGCAGTGTTTTTATCTTTCGCTGTCGCGGCGGGTGAGCGAGCGGGGATGGGGGTGCCAACTGCACTCGCCGCTCGCACATCTTCCCCTCCTCCCCCACCCCGCTAGCAACGCCGGAAGTCGAACCCTCGATGCACTCTCAAGAAAAAGGAAAAGGGGGAGGGATGATGGAGAGAATACGAGAGGGGAGGAAGAGGGGTGAGGAAAATCAGAAAAGAGGCAGGATTGCAACCGATCAATGTACGTTTGAAACCAATGATGGTAGACGCGTGTATTACTGGAAAACTGGAGGACTAGGTGTGCTTATGTGGAATCAACTGCGTTCAGTAAAGAAATGACCTGTGGTACAACTGTTTTGTTTAAAGTTATCAGTGATCGTATGAATTAAAGCGATTGCGCAGAATCAATGGCCTAGTTATCACTATTTCAAATTGGAGTTCGTAGGGTGGGGGGAATCTTATACATTTATTTTCCAAACCTTCAAAGGTATAATCAACTGAGAGACAGATATCAAAAATACCAAACTATTTACCATGATGTCTATAACTCTATCTGATCTAATTTTCTCTGAAAGTGCTTCTTTTAAATAAATAAATGCGATTTATAAATGAAAGTAGTAAAAGTATTCTGGCACAAAGCTTTCATGTTTTGACTGAGCATCACAACCTTTAAAGCGTCTCTACTGGGAGCGGTCGCTTCGAATGACGAAGTTTAATTTCCTCATTTATATTCGAACCCGATGCAGGCCAGCCCGTTTCCTCGGAGGTCATTTCCGAGAGGTGCCATGCATGCAAACATGGAGAGATGTATCGAGATTGATAGCGAAGGAATCCCGCACACTCGTTGATGCTGCACGTTTACAAGCTGCACAAAATAAAGGACAAACTCGTTTTTACGAAAGCAAAGTGTTTGACGCATCCATCGTCACGCTTCAGGACTTCAATATGGTTTGATTTATTTAGTTAAAAAATTAAACCTGGATGTGACGTATGAGGAAGAACTACTCACATCACCTTCGCACGTTTCTTGAGCTCCAAAATCTCTTCCTTGGACATTTTAACTACAAAACGTTGACCGTTTAATAAAAGTTTCAAAAAAGCGAGGTTAGCAACATTTGAAAACATCTTTTCTCCAAAATTATAGAACACCTACTCGCAACGATAAACGAACTGCAGACTTGAATTTTTTATATTGCTAACAAAATAGTAACTCACTCCAGCCTCTACTCTTATTCCTACTAAAAACAAAAAGAGACCAATAAAACGTGCGTATAGTGAAGACACACATATTTCTAAAAGTAAAACAAGGGGCCTTATCAGCATTTACTGAATGGGTCAGGGAAACTGGACAAAAACCTGATCGAGATGGGGGTCATTGACTCGGAAGCTGAAGTACGTTTGTTTTCGCAAAGCGCGCGCGTTCGAACATAAGCGGATGAAATTACGTGCTACTGACTTACTATCGAACATTTTGGGGAAGATTTACATCCCTCATAGAGTTGTTTTTAATTATATTGGCGACAACTACACAATAGACAACTACACAATAAACCAACACAATCTAGCTTTCAACGCATACATCAAACTTTAACCAATATTTGAGGAATGTAAACTCATCTAATTCATTGATCTGCTATGTTACACATTTTTAATAATTTTAAAGCAGAAAATAAATTAACGTACACTATACAATAAATTATTAAATTTCACTTTAATAATACCACGTAAAGTACAATGTTGTAAACATCTGAAAAGATCGTGTTGCAGGAAGTTATTTTTATCCACACAGTTCACAAAGAGCAAATTATAACATCTAATATTTGATTATAGTATTATTTTACATCTGCGTTCTGAGACAATATTAAAATAAACCAACGAAAATTTCATGGAAATAACTGTACGCAACAAGAGTTGTTGCAAATATTCATTAGTCTGTTATATCTTTTTAACGCGTATTTTCTCAGAAGGTAATGCATGTTTAATAGATATAACGCTGACAACTTGATAAAGAAAAACAAATATGAGCTATGAGTAGTTCTGTGGTTTTAATTAAAAAATAATACTACATGAACGTTGGTCAATACGACTCAAATCTCCTTAGATATTTTCCTTAGAGACTCGTGACATTGAGTTTCAATAACATTCCACGCTATATATTCTGCCAAATGTGCCAAATATTGGAATCCTCCTGCATTCTATACTACTGTCTTTGATTTCCTTGGAAATCCAGAAGTAGGCATGAGACCAATTGTCCATCCTCCAGAGCGAAAGTCAAAACATTCCTCGCTACTCTTTCTGTCGAATGTGCCAAATATTGGAATCCTCCTGCATTCTATACTTTTGTCTTTGATTTCCTTGGAAATCCAGAAGTAGGCATGAGACCAATTGCCCTTCCTCCAGAGCGAAAGTCAAAACATTCCTCGCTACTCCTTCTACCGAATGTGCCAAATATTGGAATCCTCCTGCATTCTATACTTCTGTCTTTGATTTCCTTGGAAATCCAGAAGTAGGCATGAGACCAATTGCCCTTCCTCCGAAGCGAATGTCCTCCGTGGGACCTGTTGCGTGGGCGAAGCCGAGGGCAGAGACGAGGGCGTGGCGTGGGCGGAGCGGTGGGCGGGGCGGGGCGGGGCGGGCGGGGCGGGGAGGGAACAAGGTGGGCGCGTCAAAGCCGACAAGGACAGATTGTCTCCACCCCGCGTGGAAGAACGCCCCGGCGGACGACAGATCCTGTCCCCTCCCCCCTTAGCTTCTCCACCCCTACCCCTCCTGCTGTCAAGCCTGCTCCTACGGGGAGAGAGATGGCTCAGAGCATCAACTGATGTCGTTGCAGTCCTTCTGACCGGGGTGTCGTAGGTTCGAGTCCCGACGGTGGCAGGATTTTCGACACTAGGTTATCAGCCACGTCGAATTCAGTCGCTGATTCAGAAGAATTCTGGTGGCTGGCTGCTGTGATCGGTAGATTTCCGTGGTTTCTCCGATCAACACCAGGTGAATGCTGGAACATTACCCTAACAAACGGGCCTCGGACCGCGCGCGATCTTTCCTTCCTCTTCCTTGTCTTATCCTCTCCCCTTACATACACACTCTTACACTAACATGCACTACACTACCACATATTCCGGGAGACCGGTTGGGGGCTTAGAGCTTGTCCCGGCTGGGGCGGTGCCCCGCTGGTGGGAGGGCCCTGGTTACGGGGAAACCCCGTTAGCCGACAGTAGGTCGGCGCCGGATCTCGTCATCCAGCGGGAGCAGAACACCGCTGCATTCCGAGAAAAAACATACACTTCACATACGGGACTAATATCCTTAGGAGTTTACGCGCCCGGAATCACTAACAATCAATCAAGTCTGCTCTTGAGCAAGCATCAGAATGAAATAATCATTGGAAATGAATACGGCACCATGAAACAAAATAATTATCTTGAATATTTGCGTATTGAACTACGCAATATGAACAACTATTCATTTGTTTCTATGACCGTTTCGGT
The DNA here is from genome assembly GCA_011170035.1 of Teleogryllus occipitalis. Taxonomy (NCBI): domain Eukaryota; kingdom Metazoa; phylum Arthropoda; class Insecta; order Orthoptera; family Gryllidae; genus Teleogryllus; species Teleogryllus occipitalis. The sequence continues at coordinate 5,220 of BLKR01007635.1, forward strand.
CATATTTTATTTCTTTCCTCTGGAATACATGATACCATGGGGTACACAGAACCTCATTAAATACAAAATATTTACTCATTCATATTGTTGAATACTTATCTGTATCTCATATCTTCGCACGTTCTTTATAATTAAATTGTAACAAAAAATGTACGTTGATCGCTGTGAAACTATCACCAACCATAACATTCATATGAAACATCAGATTTAATATTTCAGATGCTCCAGAAAATTACATATTTTTTATTAAAAGCTCTAGAAAACCATTTCCCTTTCGAGAAAAATTGAATACAGTCTAATATCGAATATCTGAGGAAATGAGGGGGGGGGGTGTTTAACGCATAAATGAAAACCACGGTTAACAAAATTAATTTTACTCAACGAATTAGATACGAGCGTAGAACGACACGTTATAACTTTATGAGAGCTTGAAGTATAAAATAGTTAGATTTATTTTGTTCGGTTTGAAATGATTTTTTTTCAGTTCCATTTCTTCTAAAATTCATAAGGAAATGGAATTCAAGCTTTTACTCCGCGCAGACGTTCACAAGAATATCAGCTTCTTCCAATGTTTGTCTTATCTTGTTTTATTATTTTTAGCGCCAAATCTATCATTATCATTGCTTAAATACCACATCATTAGGACATTCAAATTCTCCCTCATGAACATCGTGTTATTGGCAATCAACAATATCAACATCATCAACATTAGTGAAATCTGAAATTGACGTGGTCAGTAGAAGACCACTGCGATGAAAACTTGCAACGATTCGTTCACATTAAGACTATGATTCTTTGCAATTTTGTAAATACCCATTTCTATCTCTTTTACTTGATATTTAGAAGAAATTTTTATTTTTCATGTTCTCGACTTCAAAGTGTTTTTCTTGAACATAATTAGAGTCAAGGAGGTTCCTTCATCTGGAGCAAACGTGCTTACTGTGTAGGGTACGTTTCGCATGATCTTTTTCGCGCAAAGGAAAATTTCTCTTGCGTTTCCCATATCACCTTCTTCTGCGATTCCCCCGCCATCAGCAGGCAAGTTCAAGCAGTAGAGTTTCGATTGACTATGCTCTACCGATTGAAGGTATTTGTGTTCTTGCAGAGAGAGGAAAAGAAGGAGGGGAGGGAAGGGAAAAGATACTACATATTTTAGATTTCATGTAACATAAATATACCAAAAGATTTTACTTACATGAGCAAGTTCGGGGTGAAATCTGTTCACACAAGGCAATCTTTCAGAAAATGAGGTGCCTTGCAACGTTTTCAGAAGAACATTGAGGACGCAAGCAGATATTGATAGAAAGATATTAAGTATATCTTGGAGTAATTTTCTATTTTCTAGGAATGAGAGAGTAAAAGTCCGGTCTGGTGAATGAAACTTACCAACACCCGCTTTAGTATTATCGTGCTTTTGAGGTTTCCGATTATCCTACTATTGATAGTTTCTAAAGGATTTCTTTATCTACTGCAATTTGTTTATCAATTCTCTGTTCCTAGAAAGTCGCTTTAAGTTTTTAAAACGATTAACAACAAATGAATAGTATAATATTTGGAATAAATTGAATAATAAAGAATGTATTAATTTTCTCCTTCCTCCTTAAAATTAAAATTTAATCCAGTTAATATCGTCTAGTATTAGAAAACAGTTGCATTAAAATTTTATGTAAATGCGAGATTTTTAAACAAAACATTTAATTGATTCCGCATATAAGTGCTGATGTAACATTTGCTCTGTTTTGTAGAAAATAAAGAATGACGAAATTTAATGGACACATTTTGCAAAGCATATAGTCATGGGTTTTGAAATGTTAATATTTAAGTACTCCTGCATGAGGGCAATTACGGTGCAGCGTCAGTTTCAGTTCTAGACATAACTAGTACAAATAGTGCTTCATTATTAGTGACTAAAAAAGCAGTTGCGGAATATATCATAGCGGAAACTGATTACTCAATAATGGATACAGGATAACATGCAACCCATACAATGCGAAGAGTTTTTGCTCTAATTGGCCCTTCAATTCTCTTTTCCTATGCTCAGGAGATCAGTACTGTTAATTTACAGTTGCGACGACCTTACCCGCTCAAACATTTTAACCAACAATGGGTATATTTCCACGAGGCGTTTTGTTAGAATTGCTATAATATGGAAACTGCAATTCAAGAAGGGTTATCAGAATTTAAGGTCGACACAACTAGTTTGCGTGGTTGAGTGCTTGAAAAGAAAGACTTTTGTTGCGAATCAAGCTGATAAAAGTTCAGGCAATATGTTTGAAGAGGGTTGAACCCACCACGTAACTCAAACACTTATTACAAAAAAATACTCTTTGGCGTACAAATGAAATATTGACGGACAGGGAGACGATAGGAGCGGAGTCCGGCATTTTGAAATGAGTACGCCAAAGACACTTTCTTACAAGTGGCGTACATGATTGTTTTAGTAATAATTCATGAAAATTTAAAAATATACACTCTTGGAATAATTGTCAGCAATCGAGGTGACAGCCATCGTCATATCGCTCCATTACTTTGTTTACTTCGAAGTACTCATTGGTCATGACTTCTCTGCGACACGCCTACGGCTAAGTACCTCTTACCAATCAATAAAGAGAAAAGGTAAATACCGATTTCCAATACCAGAAAAGTAAATGAAAGTAAATCCATGTTGCTGAATTGACACAACTCTAATGTTCAGTCCAATTTACTTGCTGCAATTATAATTGTATTTAGACTTATGTGACAGTGACTCTAAAGTTATGTTACATTTCTCCTCACAAATAAGTTCTAATATATAACTTAAAATATTTTTTATTCAAAAAATATTAATTATTAAATTAATAATTTTTAAAATAATAATAATAATAATTCGTTACAAAATCTTGAACAACCTCCTCTACAAAAAAATCTTACATGAGGATATACACCTCAGCTCATACTCTCATCTCAAGTTCAGATACACATTGACCTACACGGTGAAACACTATGCGCTATCACTCACAAAAGTAACTGGAGTAGAAGGCCAGTCTTTAAAAGATCTTTTTGATTTTAATTTATTCCATTCAGTTTCTATTAACAGGTTCCGTTCTGCTCACATATTTATGAGTTTTGTTTCAAAAGTTGGAAGAAGATGATACCTCGTATTATTTGTAATCATACTTCTCAAGTACAAGAAGGAATTAAATATGGAAGTAAATGATTTTAATACTCGTTGAATTATAAAAGAAGGGAAAATGAACTCTAATGGAAACAATTAACCACACAAGTTAATGAGGTTTTGTTGTGTGTTTAACATGAATCAAAGGGTAGCTGTAGATATTTTAATTTGTTCTTTGTCATCTCAAACTCCCCTTGTTCATACCTAGCCCAGATTTGGCTCAACGAGTAAGCGATGTGCTGCCTCGAGAGTTAATTACGCTAGGGAAACAAGGCAAGGCATTCCGCCGCCGACGCCCAAAGCAGGGAAATTAAACCCCTGGCAAACTGTGTGCAAGGTCTGTTTACAAGCTTCGACGGCTCGGGATATTGCAACTGCTGGGAGCTGATCTAGCCAATTAATAGCCGACAGCACTAACTTTTACCGGCTGAGTTATCTCAGAGCCAGCATTGCTGTGGTCTCTGCAGTCTCTAACCAGGGAGGTCCCAGGTTTTGAGTTCCTACGGCGGTGGACATATTTGGGTAGAATTCCAGAGGAGAATTCTAAAAACCAACTGCCCTGAACGGTAGTTGTTCGGGGTTTCCCCAATGAATAACAGGCAAATGGCGGATCAGGACCAAATTGGCCATGAACCACGAACGATATTCTCCTGTTCATTTTTTTATCCCATTATCTCCCCTTACACACTGATACATTCACTACAGTACCACACACGTGGAAAGAACCGCCAGAACCCAATAGCTTTGTTGAGAAGCTATTTTGTTTTGGGAGGGACCAGGAGGGCAAAACCCCCTCGCAAGTCAAAGTGTAAGTCGGCGCAAGATCTCACCATCCAGCGGGGGAGGAACACTCACATCTCGGGATAGTATATTCATTACACTACGAGACTAATGATCATAGCAGTTAATGTGCCCAGAAACATCAATTAATCAACGATAAGCTTTTACAAAAGCATACTCAATACTCCGAATAGAATATCCGCCTTAATGAAAGAGATTAATTTAAAAACCGACACCCTATGCAATATGAGTACATACGAGATGCAATATTATCTCCTCCTGCGTTACCTCGTCCTGCGTTATCTCCTCCTCCGTTATCTCCTCCTCCGTTATCTCCTCCTCCGTTATCTCCTCCTCCGTTATCTCCTCCTCCGTTATCTCCTCCTCCGTTATCTCCTCCTCCGTTATCTCCTCCTCCGTTATCTCCTCCTCCGTTATCTCCTCCTCCGTTATCTCCTCCTCCGTTATCTTCTCCTCCGTTATCTCCTCCTCCGTTATCCCCTCCGTTATCTCCTCCTCCGTTATCTCCTCCTCCGTTATCTCCTCCTCCGTTATCTCCTCCTCCGTTATCTCCTCCTCCGTTATCTCCCCTCCCTCGCCTCCTCTGCTTTCTCCTCTTCCTTCTTCTCTGTTGTCTTCTGTCTGCCTCCTCCATCCTCCCCTTGGTCCCTCTGCCCTGCCCCCTGCCGCCTGCGCCTCATCGTGTAGATGCTCCGCAAAACAAAGTGCTCCAGCTCCTGCAGGGAGATTAATCGCCAGTTCGTCGGCAGCAGCCCCTCCCCCCACGCGGCGCACGATATTTATCGCCCCCTCCTCCCCTCCGTCTGCTCTCAAGTGAAGCGATTTCCTCCTCCTCCCTCTCCATCTCTCACCAGCTGCGACCTTCTCAGAAAGGAATGTTTAGTAAAGCTGCAATGCTCACACATCCCATTATTAATTGAAGGCGGGGAGAGTGTGACTTGTCGCTCTGCGGGAACAACGTTTGTAAAACATATCGGCAAATATTTCCATCCTTATATCTTTCCGGCTTCAAACCCAATCACTCGACAATTTTTTAAGAATTATTTATATGTTTTCCTAACTCTGTAGGACCACCTGATTGAACAGATAGAAATAAATTTAAAAAAATTATCTTTTAAATAAAAAGTGCTCGATTCGTGAATTGCCCAATAATGCTCGCCAAATAATTTATATTCAAAAGAACAGTTATTTATAAACTGCATATTTTATCGAGTTATTCATTCAAATTCATCGTCACCAAAATTCAATTATTCTCTTGCGGATCACGTAATTCAATGAACAGATACTTGTAGATACCTGGAAATCATTCTAAAGAGTATGTTAACTTTATAAAAAGAAGGTAAATTCAACAGTAAATAAGATTTGGCAAAGTCTTTTCTTTGTAACGAGAAATTTAAAAGGACTAATTAAGAAGTCCAAAGAATTAGTGTAGACGTCATTAGTCAGACCTTTTCTACAATCTGTCGCGACTGTTGGGATCCGTACAGAACTACGGAAATACAGAGCACTGAACGCGTTAATATTCGAGCGGCTAAGACACAAAGAGTTAAAATTTTGAACGTTGAATCTGCTCTTGAGTAGGCAACATTAGAGAAAATGCGAAGAAAGCTGATTGCTGCCAATATACAGAGCGTATTTGGAGAAAGATAAAGCAGGGCCTGAGGTAGGTTTGGAACAGGTAGACGTGATTCAATCCCTCAGCTGAAGTCACTGCAGTACCTCTGACCAGGAGGTCCTAGGTTTGAGTCCCGAAAGTGGCAAGATTTTCGACACTAGCTTGTCAGCTAGGCCGAATTCAGTCGCTGTCTGGAGGAGAATGCTAGAGACAGGCTGCTCTGATCGGTAGTTTTCCGGGGTTTCTACGATCAACACCAGGCGAATACCGGAGTAATACCTTAACAAACGGGCCACGCACCGCGGACGATCTCTCCTTCCCATTACTTGTCCTATTCTCACCCCTTAAACCCACTTACTCTAACATGCACTTTATTACCACACATGGCGGGAGATCGGTCAGGAGCTTAGATATTAACCCAGCTGGGGCGGTGCCCCGCTGGTGAGAGCGGTGCCCCACTGGTTTTGTGGGAGAAGTGTCCTCCTTTTTCAAGGAGTCCTCGCCTTTTTGATTAGTTTCCCGGCAGTAGACACAAGCCGAAGGTTAAAAAGCAAAGCATAATTTGGAATCTCAGAAATCCTCGAAAGAAGGGCTGGTTTGAAAGAATATTCATTAAAAAGTCGTTTCTTTCGAACAAGTTGAACAACTACTAATATTTTCAAACATTTACTAATAAAATAGAGTGGCGTGATACAATAGTTTTAGATCACCAATTGTGTTGACGTTGTGACATACCAGACTGTCACACAATATTTTGATGGGAATTGGGGACACAAATTTATTAAATCTATATATTTAAAAAATAAGGTAATCTTGGCTTCGATTAGAGCTTATACCTAACCGATTGTTATATTTTTTCTTTTAAATGGAAGAATATGATCTCTAGATGTGTTATCAGATATTGTTTGTGTTGATTCACCACCATATACGTTTTAAACTAATTAATTAAATCATTCTTTAATAGTACGCTTATCAATAGTCAATTGTTTTCTTTCAAAGGGTGACAGTTTCAAAATCCATATTTATGAGTCGATAGATGTGAGTCCATGAGCTGGTTGATGTTTTGTTTTGATTGTTGAGATTTGTTTACAATTCGTCAAGGTTTTGTTTCAGTGTAATAATTGCATTGTGGAGTTGACAGTTTGCATGTATTTGCGTCTGTGGTGTATTTTGTAGAGAACATTCGCACTGTGGGTTTTACTTGGTTCACTAAAGTGTGAAGTTGTTTACAGGTTATGTCGAATTCCGAATCATTGTCCACGCGCCCCAAAAGACGCAAACGTAAATTAACTGGACGCAGGGAAAGAGAAAGTCAGCGTAGGTGTCGTAATAGTGAGGTCCTTTCGTTTTCTATTTGGTCATTGTCTATGAAATGTCAGTTTTGTTCTGCTTTGTACTTTCCATGTGAGAGAAATTCTGCAAACGATTTACTCTGTGTTGCTTAAATGAAAAAATAAGTATACCTGCGAGCAATGTGCCAGAATAAATCAACCAGTTGTTTATAGGAGATGATGACACATCAAAAAACTAGAAATAATATCCTTCAGTATAATAGAGCCATATTTTTTGTGCCGATATTGCATTGTCACCTGGTCAAGAGCCATATATGTTTAAAATTTTGGGCACTCCACATTTCAGAATATCTTCGTTATACCCTGAAGAAGCAAACAATGCAATATATTGTGAACATTAGTCTGGGTACAGTATTTTACAATTATCTCAGATCTCACCGTCCAATTTTGACGGGTTCTCACTAGTTCATCTTAAAAAGTGTAAATGTTGAGGGCATAGGTATGCAGGCAGGATGTTCCTTAGCAACCAGGGAAGCGGAAGTAAATAAACATAGCGCGGCAAGTAATGGACAGAAGATTGTGATACATGGGCATGTAGGATTAGTAGTAAACTAGTAATGGAGTATGACGTAGAAGGAAACTCGAGATTGTTTTTTAAAACAAGAGACAAGGCATGAAAGTTATGGAGGGCTGAACTTCGTAATATTTGAGGAGAGGAGCTTTAGACCTCGTACCGTGCACATCGTACTGCAGAGGTCATTGTAAATGATAGATGTGGGACTTGATGGAATTTTGCGGGAAATAATTGAGCAGTGACGACTTATATTTTTTGTGCGTAATTCTATTTGGAACTTTGAATAATTCTGGCACCCGGAGTCGTAAGTGAAACAATTAATAAAGTTGAGGACATTGACCCGGCAGCGGACCGAGAAGAAAATACAAGAGAGAAGATTGGTCGGAGCAGTGGGTTCTTTCTGGCCTCATCGTGCAAGAGCGCATGGATATATAAATAGTAAAAATAATAGCGCTATAGACAATTTTTACAATTGATCATGACCAGGGTGACATTGCATGTTTAAAAGAATTAATCGAGAAATAAACTTATAACGTCATCATTCTGAAAAAGAAAAGCTGATTGTCATTTCTTTAGCATCTTGTGCAATCCACAGGTTAATAATTTCTTTCCAGAAACAAATTTCAGATTCCTCGCTTCTTCCGTATGGAGAGCGGATCGAATGAACGTTTGCTAGGAAGAAAATAAGCACCGGCGACGATTATTTTCGTAAGAGACAGAGCTAGTAGTATAATTATTTCCCTTTAGATGTGTTTGCGGGAAATTTAAAATCGCAACCCTTTCCCGGCGCCCAAAAATGATATAAATTCGGAAACCGGTTGCAGAAATAATTTAACAGAAACGGAGAGTGTTTCAACGTGAAAGGCCGATTCTGAGCCTTTTAAGTGCATATACCGTAGTTGAGAAGTAAATATTCGAAACGTGACACGTCCATTTAGCAAAAATCAATTTCTTCTATTGTTTTTACCTAAAATTTTATTTCCAGAAAAAACGTGAGATGTCTTACATGAATACATTAGTAATACTCTATTTGTTGAGTTAAATAAGGTGTTGAAAAGTGTAAAACTTGTGCTACATTTTTTTTATTTCTATAAGAAAAGAGTGAAGTGAACGTGTCACTTTTTGAATTTTTTGCTCCTCAGCTGTGCTTTCGAGTGCGAGTCGCCGATTCTCTGAGCTTCCACGATAGACGCCGCGCCTCGTGCCCATGCCACACAAAAGAGTCATAGAGCGATTATTCACCCTTCGGCTGACCAAGCCGAGTTTCGGAGAGGCACGCATCTTTGCCGAAGTGGCAATATTTTAAACAACACGCAAAGACTGGCGAATAACAATATTTCCTCCAGAGCACGACAGTTAAACAGATTGGCTACCCTCGCGTTACTCAAACGGACGACCCCAGGAATATGAAGAAAGATAATTGCGAACAGCCTGTCATTTGACATTGTTTGGAAGTCACGCAAGAGAGAAGATCCAGTTGCCCAATCATGGCAAGATGTAGACTGAATCTTTTCGAAAAGTCGGATCTTTATTCATCACAAGACGATAGCGTCAGAAGGTTCTCAAATCGGCCACATTCCGACAAACCGAAGATGTAAACGCTCAAACGCTTGAGAAGCTACATAGAACTCTGTAGTTGAGTGGCATTTCAGAGAGCGAAGAGCGATAAGGGTAAAAGCAGAAACGATTGAGATGTCGATCTAGTTAGGCGGTGGCACAATACAGCGACAGCGTTATGAATAACGGGATTAGTGGTCCGTACTCGAAATGTGTGCAGTACAGATCAGTGACAAAGTGGGTGACTAAACTTTAAGAATTTCCAATTCGGAACTCGTATTGCGCATGTTTTTCTTTACTATAGTAAGCAAGTTACGAGCCCAGTTTGAGTGGCGTTGTGATAGCCGAGCTCAGGCGCCAAGTAGTAATATAACCGACATGCGCCACGGATGGTTCCCGCTAATACCTACTTACAGTCACAGGTGATTGCATACCGCTGCCTAAACTGGTGGGCCCTATCCTAGATGATCGACCGATAGACGGAGCGATTTACATCAGCAGATCAGCAGAAGCGTGGGTAGAGGGTCATCGGCCTTCATCACAGGCGTGAAAGAAAACCATTGTTTAAGGTTAACTGATTCTACAATTAAACGCATTGCTACTTCTTTTGATTTGATTTATTTGGCAAAGAACATTAAACATTGTACCTGACGTATAAGGGAGAAGTATTATCTGCGCACGTTTTCTTGACCTCCAGAATCTCTTGTGAAAATTGTATCTAAAAATAGTTGAATGACACCCCCCCGGATCTCCTTCTACCACCACGTGCAAAAGGAGAGCGCACCAAAATGTACGCAAAGTGAAGCTACATTTACATCCAGAAGCAAACAAGGATCGTTATCTGCATTTAGAGAAAACTTGGTTCTTGAAATAATGAGTATCAATTAATGAACACACCATTATGTCAAGCAAAATAATAGAGAAGTAGATGGAAAAGTTAGATATCAACAAATATAGAGGGCAGGGCGAATTCAGTCACATTTTCTGACATAATAATATAGCCAACAGTCAGAATCGAAAGTAGTTGAAGAAATTGACTTCCAAATAATTTCCTCCGCTTGGCTTTGAGTAAATGACGCATTTCGGTTTTGTGCTCTGTCTTTGCTGCTTTCTAATAATCTTCTTTTAGTGAAACTGATATGTAAAGAAATAAGTCTCAAGCACTTGGTACACTTAAGATACATTTTTAACAAAAAACAATATTTTCTCTGTTTTTAATACTTTTTTTAGCCAGCTGTTACAGGACTATATTTAATAGCCTAACGTTTATTGGTGCCTTACTCTAATCGTAAATAAAAAGTTTTCTGGAAGAATCTTAGTGTATGTTAAGTTACTATACATGAAATCATTTAATTTACTACTTGTGTCTAACGACAAAAAATCCATTTCAGAATAAAATTATATTAAACTCGGTAGCCGACGTCTCAGTAATTTTTATTACACGATTCAATCATCCAAAGAAAGGGAGATAATTAGAAAACTGACTGTAATGGGTAAGAACGGCGGCTGTAAAATATACTTCTTACAACTTTAGATACGCAGTTATATTTATAAAAAATATCCATCAAGCACGCGATCCAGCAATGAAATAAAACTTACTTCGAAGAATTAGTTTTGATAATGTTTAAGTTAATCTGCAACGATTATTTTACGAAGAAGAAAATTATAATAACTTATGGGATAATGAGGTTCCGACAATGTGTGGACATATAAACGATTGAAAAAATTTAAAAAATAATTATACGGATCAGTTCACACGTATGCGTGCAGGACTGCATGTATGCGTGTACATGTCTAGGACTTCGTTTATTGCATATGTATTTCCCTGAATGTATGAAGTTGCCGAAATAACTTCCAACATTTGTAATGTATGTGAATCGACAACCGGAGACATGCCTAGCGAATTTTCTACTCGAAAAAAATCGCTTTATTTCGTTCTCTTCTAAAAGCTTCAAACATCTCGCAATTTTGCTTCAACAAACAAACAAGTTACTGTAAAGCGAAAGAAAATCTACAGTATCCGTTGTTAACGGTTTCGTGTCAGACATTCGTCTAGAAGAAAGAGAATTTCACGGATTCACAAAACCCTTGCACGAAGAGAAGCGGCAAAATGTTTTGTGGAGGGGGGGGGCAGCCCAAATGTCGGGATCGCATGTCAGCGGAGAGAGGGTCCCTGTGAGTGTCTGTGTATGGGAGAAGGCGGGTAAGGCTGCTCGCATCCTTTTCCACCACACAGTGGGAGGGGAGATGTTTAAAAATACGCCGCACTCAGTCCCAGTGTCGGAGCCCCCAAAAACCTCGCCCCTTTCCAAACTGCCAACAATGTTCCTCATAGCTTCTCCTTGATCTCAAGGTAAATATTCACTCAAGCTCCATCAACGACAATTTCACGCATCATATTAGCAATATACGTTCAGATACTCGTCATGTTTTTCAGACTTTTAATTTAATTTCGTAATGAATAGTACCAACAGTGAATGATTCACGATAAACCATTATTTATTCGAAAATCTGCGTGGTACCAATTTGACTAAACTAAACCGCCTCAATTGATACTTGTTTTAAATGATCATTGAGAAAGTGAGACTCCGTACAGAGATGTAGTAGTTACGTCCCTTAGGACACTAGAAATGATGAATAAATCCTCATTTATTTCTTTCATGCAATTCTAATGTTCCATCTTCATCTTCGTATGTACAACTTTTTTTGTATTTGTATTTAGCCATTATGTCTCGTAAAAGGCAATTGGTCTCAGCGCCATTAAATCTCAGGGTTTCTAGTAGGTCACCCAATCAGGAACCCGCGATGTCTTAAATTCGCTAACCGTTCGTGACGTCACACAGTTAAGGGATTCGGCTAGCGACGCCGGTTTCGTGGTAGTGGCCTTTCAGTAGAACCATTCCAGCATTCGTCTGGATGACCGAGGGAAACTACAAAACCCTTGTCAGGATGGCCGCCACGAGGATTGAACCAGGGCCTCCTGAATTCGGTGTCAGTGTGTTACGACCTGAGCCACTTTGCTCGAAATGTACCAACAAAATTAAATCGGATTACTTCGCGTGTCATTGGCATTTCCGCCGTTGGTTGATTGATTGATTTTTTCGTGTTTCCGGGCGCGTCAACTGCTTTGGTCATTAGTCCCGTTAGTGTAGTGCATGTCTTTTCTCGGGAGATGGAGGTGATCTTCCCCCGCTGGATGGCGAGATCCGGCGCCGACCTACCGTCGGCTAGTGTGGTAGTTCCCCTTAACCAGGACTCTCCCACCAGTGGGGCACCGCCCCAGCCGGGACAAATTCTAAGCTCCCGACCGGTCTCCCAGAATGTGTGGTAGTGTAGTGAAGGTTAGTGTAAGTGTATGTGTGTGTGTAAGGGGAGAGGATAGGACAAGGAAGAGGAAGGACAGATCGCGCGCGGTCCGTGGCCCGTTTGTTAGGGTACTGCTCCGGCATTCGCCTGGTGTTGATCGGAGAAACGGGAAAACTACCGATCAGAGCAGCCGGCCGCTAGAATTCTCCTCCAGACAGCGACTGAATTCGACCTAGCTGGAAAGCTAGTGTCGAAAATCCTGCCGCCGTGGGGAGTGGGAACCTAGGACCTCCCGGTCAGAGGCGCTGCAGTGACATCAGTTGATGCACTGAGCTACCGCTCCCGGTATTTCCGCCGTCTTCACAACCAACGTCTGAGCTCCGTCGTTTAGCATTCCGCTCTCGAGACTCCCCTCGCCCTCACTCCCTCGTTGCTTGTGAGTGTCACATTTCTTCCCTTTTCGCTCCGGTAATTAAATCTGAATACTGAGCTAATAGGCGCATCGTTTCAGCGCTGTCACCATGGGTATGGTAATGTCAACGCCAGAACACTCCACGCTCCTTTGCATTATGCTCTTATCTCCTGGGGATGATGATTCGGAGAAGACGAACCATTCAGTTTCCCAGTGTAGCCCTCCCAAGAGTTAAGGGCAGAATGAAATAAAGTCTACGTCTACAAATTTCAATAATAAAATTTGTGTCGCGGAGATTAACACACAGTAATTCTTAAGAGGAGTATCCCCTGACACGCCTAAGAAGTACAAACTTGGTAGAAATAAATATGTTCGTCTGCCTCAGAATTTCATTTGAAGACACAGTGTGCTTATTTAGTAATCGAGTAACCTGAGTTACCTAGTTACTCACGGTTAGACCCATTTCGTTTCGGCAATCGAGGCAAATTAATCAATGCGTTTTGATCTTCTGGTGGGAAAATAATAATTGTTTTGGCGTATCTATTCAGAGGATTCTACGAAATTTCTTTAAATACTCTTTCCTTCCACAAAAATATAAAAAGCATTTGGGGTAACTTAAGGCATCTACAGACGTTTTCAGTAGCTCATTCGATTCTTCTCGACAAGTCTAACCGATTGGCACAACACTTAATTCTTAGTTGGATCCTACATGATATTTTGAAAGAGTTTTAGAAAAACATGATGATTTCAGTAACCCACGATTAAATTGGTGAATCGCTTTGTAAGACTTTCTTTCCAGCATGTAAGTGAATCTTTACGACTTCATTAATCAAATTGTTACTTAAATCTATTTTTACATGAAACAAATATTTAAATAAATATTTTAATTGATATTTTTTCATGGAAACATATGAACGCTCCAGAACACAATGTCTATAAGTGCATTTTTAGATAATTTTGAGTTAAGAGTACGAATAAACCTCCATTTTCTTTCGTGTACAATGGGTATTTCCATTGTCCTAACAGTTGCTGAGTTCTAGCGGTGAAACGAAAATGACATCCTTAGTACGATTACCTCGTCACCCAACTTTGAACACAATTTTCTCAATGCCACATTTATTGCACTCATTTTCTTTGTGCTCCAAGCTATTTATATTTTTTGATTTTAATGGATTAAATACTATATTGTCGAATTATGAGGAGACATTTGTGTCGGTGCAAATAAAATAGTGCTTATTTTGTCACATAAATGTGATTTCCTTTCTGCCTCCAACAGAACCTAATGCTGTAACTACTCCACTTTTAACTAGTTTTCTCTGCTTTACTTCATTGAATTCCTCTGAAGAGAGCACGTTTGCAGCGATCGCCGCTTGCCTTGCCTGCGTTGGAGCAGTATGACTTCATGAGCTTTTGAGACACCTTCGGATGCGGAGATGACGGAGACAAAGATGAGGGGGCGGTGACGGATGAGGCGATCTCCCTGAGTGAATGAGATCCAGCATCCCAAGAAGAAGAAATCTGCATTGATGAGAGCCTTAACGTCTTTGCGTCGATTAAGCGGAATTAATAACCTCCATCCCTCACTTCCGCCTGCTCACCCGCTGAGGCAGGGAATTAGTCTGCTCCTCGTCGTAAAGATGAGACCACCTGAAGACGATACCAGGGATTGGGATGAGCGCATTAGTTGGTGAAATCACAGCTACGCACGGATTCACTAGAGATGATCTGATCGATGACAGATATTTCTATCACACTTAATTTAAGCACTTACAAACGGCACCTCAAATGCCACATCAGAATTAAATTGCGTGACCACAACTCTAGACTAGGTTTTGTGTTTTCAGAACACAAAAAATAATGCATGAAGAGAACGCAAAAAATACACGAAGAGACTCAAGACAGCAATTTCTCGATTCATAAATAAATGCAACAAAATCCTTAAGAGGTTTATCCCATTGCTTGAAAATCAGTCTGCAAACGAATGAAATGAATAAATATTTATTTACATACACGTAAACTACGTTCATTTATATTTAATTTTTTTATTTAATAAATACCTACAAACAAATACGACACACAGTACCTTACTGATTACACATGTACCATTTTTGTGTATTTTACATGCATTTATTATAAACTAAATAGTAATTGGATGATATGTTGAATTGATAACCGCTGTACGAGAACCATTTTGACGTGAGAGTCACTAGCGGTAATAATACACAACTGGATGGACATTATTTTACGTGATAAAAATTACATTTGTAATAACGTAAAATTAAGCTAAAATAACAGAAAGAGGAAATCTAAAAAACCTCCGAAACGCCTACAACAAACTTGTTCTAAGTAAATTTCCAAGAAATCCACACAATTGTAGTCATGGGCTTCCGCGGCCAGAGTCATGTAAATAACCTTGGCTGTCCGAGTGACGTCGCTTCGAAAGCTGTGTCGTCGACGATTCGACCACCTTGTCGTGGCCTTCCTCAGGGCTGGTTTGTGCTGGAGTTTTCAGTTTTCTCTCTCCAGTTACCCTGGAGAGGCGGAAATTTATTCAGACACGGGTGTACAATTGCTGCAGCCTTTTCGGGTTCTGCAGCTTCGGTAGGGTTGGATAAGTTAAAAATACTACTTAAAAACTAGCTTATATTTAACTTATAACTAAGCACAGTGCCACTTTGGGCTCATTAGTTATACGCAGATATGTTTTTTATAATTTCTTTAGAGTTTTTATGATTTTTCTAATTTTTACTGTTTTTTATATCATTCACTCTCACTTTCAATCTTAATCTATATATACAAACACATTCACTCACTCGTTCATAGCACTTTTGGAATCACTGCACTATTTGCACTGATTTTCCGCCACCACGCAGAATTAACTCGAGCGTCCGTGGCACCGCGACGTCTTCATTGTTTCCAGGGGAATCAGGCCCGGTGGAGTGTGATTTCGCGCCTCCCACGCGGTTTCCGGCATCTGGGGACGGCGACCGCCTCCCACGCACTTGCTGCTCCCCCGCGTCGCACAGTTCAGAGAACTTGTGCGGGGGAAGTGCGCGGAAGGTGAAGGCCGGAGTGGTCAGCGCTCGGGATTGTATATGCGTGGTGTCCGATTACGATTGGTTGAAACAGCCGGCCAATTGGAAGGCCTCCCGTCAACGGCGGGAAGGGGTCAGGTCGGGTGGCGCGGCGCGTGATCGGACGGCACGGAACGGTCCGGATACAATTGGTTCCCTCCAATCGGCCCCCACGCATATATAATCCCGAGCGCTGACCACTCCGGCAAAGCGTAGCCATGAGGAAGACTGCGACAAGATGGCCGAAACGTTGGTAACACAGCCTTCGACGCGGAGACATCCGGTCAGCCAAGATCAAATCCACTCAAAATTTACGACCGAGTTCTCTCAGGAAGAAAGGAGCTTCAAGCGGGAAGTCATACCGTAGCAATTGCGGAGAAGGGTGCGAATGTTGGTTCTTAGAATCATAGTGAATAGGACACAAACCATTGGAAAGTGCCCCTTCTGTGCTACGTCACTTACCGGCCAAGGCTTTCACGCAAGCTACTAGCCTTGAGTGATGTAAACTCTTTGGAGGACCGCCGTGAAGGGAGGAAGCCGCAAGAAACGAACAGAAGGCAGTGAGATGGGAGAGCATTTGAAACACAAAGCGCCCTCGCTCTACTTGCAACAGAGATAATGGGTGACGCCCTTTCGCCCCCTTTCTTCTTCTCTGTTCTACGGCCTTCTTCCCCTCCCGATTTCCTTTCTCGTCTTGTGCCTTCCCTTCCCTAGGTCTCAGCTGACAGCGCCACGGGTGGCATCTGTTCGACCTTCTCCTCCCTCATCGCGACCGCATTGTCGCAGACCCCCCCCCCACACACACACACACACACACACACAGCGGGCGTCGTTTACTAACGCCCCTTCCGAAAGGGCCTAGCGCACAGTTCAAAAACATATTCCTGACGATTCTAACAGCAGGATGCCGTGACAATAAGAAACATTCAATACTTAATCAAATACATAACATTATCAACCAATAATTTCAAGATTTTACGAAACTCATTTTAGGACATTAATACACAGAATTGTTATTTTTTATATATTTTAAAAACATTTGTTAGTAATAGTGTTTACTTTACTTTATCATCAATCAATGTTCAAAAATATTTTGACTTATTGAGTTTCCTAATGTTGCACATATTAGAGGATCGAATGGGCAGGCATATATCCTGACCTTAAATGAAGGAGTTGAGTTTCGGACGCTGAAAGCAAGGCAGAAAACTGTCAACAGGTCGGGGGTAGTTGAGGTTATAGTCTATTGATAACACAGACGGGTAACAAAGACCATGAATAAATAAAATAATTATTAAATTATCCCATTAATTTTAAAGTCAGTTTATTGCTACAATGTTGTTATATTTCCAATTGTTCCATTCGTACAACGTTTCACTAGAAAAATTCGTAACGTTGTACGAATTGAGCAACTGAAAATATAACTGATTTTAATAAATAACTGTCTTTAAAATTAATTGGATAATTTAGTAATAATAATAATAATATAATTTATTAGACATTTACAACTAAAAATCAAGAAATAAAATTATAAATCCCATTTTTTTCTGTCAGTTATAAAGGAATTCCAGGAAAGACGGAAGACAAAGCTTCATACTAAATTTTCTGCAAATCTTTCTTTTTTTTCTGCTACCACCTTCAAAACTACATCTTTCAGTTTCTTTTTGTTCGGACCTGTGATTAGACATCTCCAAACTAACCTAATTTAGACGAAACTTTCTTTGAATTTTTGTCCGTGTTTTTACAATAATGGAAGATTTAGGAGTTAAATTAAAAATTCACAGAATCACTGTTATTATTTTTTTGGTACATGAACTTGCATTTAGTAGTATTACACAAGCCTCCACAAAGTAAGGAAAAATTAGTTATAGCACATTCTCTAATTTTTTATGTGTATCGCTACAGATTGGTGCATTCTGTCCAAGGATACTATTGCTTTATTCTTTGACATCAATAACGTGGTTAGTAAATAGGTCACATTACAAAACTGGCAATAAATTTTTACGAAGGGCTTAATATATAAGATTTTACCTATCACCACTTACTTTCAGCTAATTTAAATTCGCATGAAGAAGAAGACGGAATACTAAAGAATATCGTTCAATAAAACATACGGCTAAATATTTCAAAATCTGTATAAGTATAGAAAACCGAAAATCTCACAAATGTTTTCTTTGGTTAATCAGTAGGCATCTAAGATATTACTAAATGTAAAAAAGTATGTCATTAGCACAATAATGTTGACGCAATTTACATTTCACACAAAGTGAATAAATTATTCCATTTTATTATAATATTTATTATTCTAATAAATTATTCCAAATTATTCCAAAGTCACCATGTTACCATGATTTGATTTCGCGAGGGACATTTATATATTTTCCTTTAGATCACATGATCAGAACATAACGTTTAACATTCAATCAATGTAAATGCGATTTTGAAAAACATACAAGTTACACATAAAAATTTAAAATACACACAAAAAATATTTTAAATGAAAATTAATAAAGTGCCGTCGTATTGATCTGCCGTTGTTCACCAATCGGTTACGGAGAAAAGTAAACAAGAATTACAAAAACTACTCAAATTCAGATTATTACCTCTGACCCAATTAAGAGGGCATCAAGGTACTGTAGTGTCCGCCAGTGCGGGCACTTCAGAAAACCCGCCGGCGGTACCATGGGTCAGAAGATGTCCCGGAGTGCCGCCACAGGGAAGCCCCGTTGTCACGGCTGAGCGACCGGACGACTTGGCAGAGCCCCCCGCCATCCAGCCGGAGTGGGTGGGTGGAGCAGCTACCCCTCCCTGACAGGGCGAGGCCACGGGGCAAAGGCCGCAGCGTTGACGGCCACTCACTTGCGTTCTGAATCTGTAGTAGCGATTGATTCATTTATTGATTTTTTTCGTGTTTCCGGGCTGCTTCCGTCAACTGCTTCGGTCATTAGTCCCGTTAGTATAGTGCAAGTCTTTTTTTCTCGGGAGATGGCAGGGATCTTCCCCCGCTGGATGGCGAGATCCGGCGCCGACCTACCGTCGGCTACTGGGGTTTCCCCCTAACCAGGACTCTCCCACCAGCGGGGCACCGCCCCAGCCGGGACAAGCTCTGAGCTCCCGACCGGTCTCCCGGAATATGTGGTAGTGTAGTGCATGTTAGTGTAAGTGTGTGTGTAAGTGGAGAGAATAGGACAAGGAAGAGGAAGGTCAGATCGCGCGCGGTCCGTGGCCCGTTTGGTAAGGTACTGCTCTGGCATTCGCCTGGTGTTGATCGGATAAACCACGGAAAACTACCGATCAGAGCAGCCGACCGCTATAATTCTCCTCCAGACATCGACTGAATTCGACCTAGCTAAAAAGCTAGTGTCGAAAATCCTGCCGCCGTCAGTGTAGTAGCGAACTAGTAGTAATAACATACATCGTAAACCTGCTCGGACTTGGACATTCTGTAGGATTTGGATATTATAATTTTATATGATGACCTGGCTTGAATTTGTTCTCCTGGCGATTGTGACTTCTGGCACTGTAAAAAGGCATTATTGATTGATTGTTCGTGATTCCGGGCGCGTCAACTACTGAATTAGTACCGTAAGTGTTGTACACGTTTTTCATCGGATGGTGACTGTAATCTACCCCCACTGGATGGCGAGATCTGGCGCAGACCTACCGACGACTAGCGGGGTTTCCCCAACGAGGTATCTCCCACCAGCAGGGCACCGCCCCAGCCACGATATGTTCTAAATCCCCGACCAGTCTTCCGGCATGTGTGGTAGTGTAGTACATGTTAGTGTAGGTGAGTGTGTAAGGGGAGGGGATAGGACAAGGAAGAGGAAGGAAAGATCGCGCGGTCCGTGGCTCGTTTGGTACGTTACTGCTCCGGCATTCGCCTAGTGTTGATCAAAGACCATGGAAAACTACCGGTCAGAGCAGCCGACCGCTAGAATTCTCCTCCAGACTGCGACTGAATTCGATCTAGCTGAAAAGCTAGTGTCGAAAATCCTACCGCCGTCGGAACCCGAACCTAGAACCTCCCGGTCAGAGGTACTGCAGTGACATCAGTTGATGCACTGAGCCACCGCTCTCAGTAAAAGGGCATTATTCTGTGGTACATTAGATGAGAATAAAAATTGTTGTTCCAGACTTTGTATCCTGCGTTTGATTTAGTACACAACAGGAACTATTCCCCACTTCGTGCTAGAGGGCGTCCACTGCTTGGTACCTTCTCTTTGCCTTCCTGCAGACTCCACAAAAGAGAGAGCGGGGGAAGGGGAAAGGTCCCGTGAAGGGCTTCTTGCGGCTGTGCAGTATTTCAGCGTTCATCCTCCTTAGAGCGTACGTCCCGCCCCGCTCCTCTTCCTCGCCACTCCTCCGTGCCCCCACTTCCCGCAGCTCGACTCGCTGGCACCCGCCAAGCGGCTTCTGCGCAAGACGTTCTGGTCCGCCATAGCACTTCCAACACTCTCCGCCAGGGGAGGAGCAGTAAAGAAAGTATTTCATTGAACATCAAACCAGGCCATTCATACCATATTATGCGATTGTATGCAATTTCAAAGTGCTGGTTTCAAACACTTGCAAACACGTAAATTTGCAATTCCCGAAATGAGTGACTGTGTACTGGGGCAACCTCCGCACAAAAGTAATATCCCACGCTTCATAAAACTTCACTTGGAAGGAAATTGAAAAATAATATCGCAGCCGGCCATCATGACTGAATATTTCAATGTAGGTAATCTTCTACACCAGTTAATAAACTAACCTTGCAGCTTCGGAGCATCCAATTGCGCTGTTAATCTACTTACAATAACGAATAGAAACATTGTAAATGCTTTGCAGCTCCTGAAAGTTATTGTAGTATTCTCAAAGATATTTTTTATATATTATTGGTTTGCCGGACTTATTACGGAGTTGCAATGTCACAACGATCAGAAAAATTCCAGGAAACTCTGGGACTAACACTGCTCGGCTATTATAGAAGAAATTATAGTAAAATTATAGAAGAAATTATAGTCACCTGAATGAAACAAACAGGGACAATCAAAGTCGTATCAGTCGGCAGGTATCCGAATATTCCACAAGATCATTCTAAACTTGTTTCGCAGAGGTTTCATATTTAAAATATCAATAATACGTTCATAAAATGATTTACTACAAAACTGGAAAATAACATGAGAAACTCCTTCGCCTTCGCCATCAACTCCTTCGCCTTCGCCTTCACCATCAACATCAACTCCAATTCCAAGTCGTCATCAACTCCAATTCCAAGTCGTCATCAACTCCAATTCCAAGTCATCAACTCCAATTCCAAGTCGTCATCAACTCCAATTCCAAGTCGTCATCAACTCCAATTCCATTCGTCATCAACGCCTTTCCATTCGTCGTTAACTGTTTCCCTTTCATCAACTCCTTCCTGAAGGCCATCAACACCTTCCCCTTCCACATCAACTCTTTCCCCCTTCGCTAACCCCTTCGCTTCGCCCCCTGCGCTGGAAACCACTCCGGCTGCAATCGGCGTCCGCTGGCAATTTCCGAGACAATTTCCTCGATCGCCGCGAGGGCAGCGGATTCCTCACCGCCGCGCCGACCGGAAGGAACGGACATCGCCTCTTCCGCAGGCCGCATCGCTTTCCCTTCCTCACCCTCTGCGTCTCTCCCCCAGCCCCTGGCCCTCGTCCGCCAATCGCCGTTGCTTCTGCACATTACACGGGGGGTCACGGAAGGTGGATGAAGGTACGAATTACGGAAACCCATCATTGGCAATTCCTTCAGATCATGACATATTACGCAATTCAAAATATTTATAATAGAAAAACTATAGACTCATTAATCCTCATACATGATTACATTTTATCTGACACTTTTGATTTCATTACATGATGTACATTATATAATACGTAAAGTCACATGTCATGACGGGATTCAACGGCAATGATTTAGCAAGTAGTGCTCTTTATTTAACTCATTAATTTATTATCACTGCCTTTTTATGTAAGTCAAACCAAGAGGAAATGATCATAATTAAACTATAGTTTGCTTCTATAATTTCTGCTTTGCAAAGATATTTTTGTCAATTAAGTTTTAATTAATTTAATCGTTATCTATGTCATCATATTCGATACAACCATCCAATATATCCCGCAATTTCTCTCTGAAAATCCATTTAGAAAATAATTTCATATTATCAGGTAATAATGTCAAATGCAAAATGACCAACATTAGCTGCTATTAAAATCCAGTTATCCATTCAAAGGAAATTACATTGATTTAATTCCATGTCATTGATATAATCGTAGAACCAGGGAGAAACAAGAGCGCACAAAACTGTTTAAAAAAGGACTTAAAATGCACCAATAAACGTTTGCAAGATTTAACTAATCGAGAGATCCGATAACTATACCTATCTAGGACAATGCAAACAAAAATGAAAATATGAACTTCGGAAAGGGACCTTGGTAAAAAAATGTATTTATTGGCGATAAGGCAGTAAAGTCTACATTAATTACTACATTAAGTACACTACATTACTTTAATTCTGTGTTCTTCGTCTTTGACCAAAAGAGAATTTTGACATTTATTTCAACAAAAACAATGGTAATATGAGATGATATATTATTTCATGGTTTGACAAAATATTTGTTCGCGTCTAACAAGCAATTTTTCGTATTGTATTGTTTCTTTAATCGTGTGTAACATAAAACTACCCTCTTAGAATGGTAGTAGACGGAACTATGTATTTATCACGATCTGACGCCTTTAGATTTCAATTATGGTTTTATAGAAAACGCTTGTAGCTGCAGTCATCCGTACGTACTCGTTTTATTGAGCTACGTCAATGGCTCAGTGATTAGAATGGTGATCTTATGAGCTCCGATGGGTGAATTTGAATTCGACCGACGACAGCGAATTTGTGAGGCTACAAATTCGCTCTAGATTGTATTGCCATTGTGACATATCTGCAGACTTAATTATCACTTTGATATTCTAGACAAAATAAATGCCACACCAAAAGCAAAACAGGTAACTTAAACAAGGTGCGATGAACTGCCACTGAGACAGCACTATTTGAATATTCTCTTCCAACATCAAATATTAGGATCCCGAATCGACTCTCATCCGATTCGGGTTTTTAATCGGGATCCTAATCCCGATCGACTCCCTAAGTGGTGTCCATTGTTAGCTTAGATATACCAACTAAACACTTAAGCACCGGACACCGAGACTAAACCCGTACTAAATAAATAAAACACAATAAAAAGAGAATTATTTGTGACGTCTCCGGAAATCCTCTTTTTTAGAGACCTCATTTATAAAGATTGGTGGCGAGCGAGAGTCACAAATGGTATGTTAAATACTGAAATAATACATGAGACGATTCCGGCAGTTCATGTAGTTCTCCGTCAAGCTTTCATTAGTAATTAGAAAATACTTATCGGTTTGCTTATATTTTATATTAAATTCATCAAAAATATTGGTAGACCATTTTGTCCCCTTAGTAACTGTTGATTCGAATTATTATTTTAAAATTTTAAAATTTGATTGTTGTAAAGTTTGAGTCATAACATTTAAAATAAATATACTTGAATTTGTCTGGCTGTTGACTACCTACAGATAAGGCTGCAGAGTTATAAACGGGATGCTTATAAATCAAGGTAAAACGTGTTCTATGAAGAAGTAAATAGACATAGTAGTATTTATATTTTTAATGAATATAAAAATAACATTCTTTACCTGCAAGAATGAACAACTATATGCTTCATCCATATATTCATAATATTGTATTAAAATATTTAAAAATAGGAATTTATTTTGACAAAATAGTGGGTTCAAAATGTACCCAGTCAGTAAAACTTCGCTATTGGAAATGAGTTAATCAGGAAAAAAATCAATATAAAACTTTCGATTTTATCAAACACGTTCATTGAACTACGCTAATGAGATTGCTTGCATGAGATTTACATACTTTTTTCTCGGTGCGTAATCTCATTATTCACTCTATATTTACTGTTAGTACTTCATTTTAATATTTCTGTTAACACTGTTGGTTCTAAGCGTGAAATCACGTATGTACCATCAAATTCACCTGCATGCAACACACATTCAAGGATGTTTCTTTTTCTTTCCATTTCGTCCTCGCCATCAACTCCAC
Source organism: Teleogryllus occipitalis (assembly GCA_011170035.1). NCBI lineage: Eukaryota > Metazoa > Arthropoda > Insecta > Orthoptera > Gryllidae > Teleogryllus > Teleogryllus occipitalis. Next base: position 29,142 of record BLKR01007635.1, read on the forward strand.
CCATAAAACGATGTACGGCGCCGTCTGCGCCGCTGCCAACGTCACATGGAGGGGAAAGCGGACGATAACATTTCAATTAAACTGACGACCGCGGCGCGGCGCGGCGCGGCGCCTCGCCAGATAAATCCTAATGGTTTTCGCTTTATGGAATCGGCCGCAGCCTGGGGCAAATCGGCTGCGCGGCCGAGTGGAAGAGGACGGGCGGGGCACGGATCAGGCGACGTCGCGCTACAGGACGCGTCTGGCGCACCAGCGGGCGACCGAGGAGGCGTGGCGGCAGTGGACGTGCCAAACGCGACGCCAATGTGTCGTTTTAATCGCGAGAGGTGAGGAAAGGGATAAGGAATGAGCAGAGACATTGGAGCGGGAGTTAGCGCAATATGTTGGGGAGAGTAACGCTTCTGGTAGCAATTCGAGGATCTGCTAAATTCATCAAAAATAGGGACCATGAATATTTTGGAGACAATATTGAAGGAAGAATACTGAATAAAACGTAGAAACAGCTTGTAAAGAGTTTTGATACTTGGCATTCCATGTTACGTAACTCTACATTACAAAGGTGTCGTCTGTCAGACGACGCAACTAGTGCCGAAAGCTTCCCCCAACCCCTTCCCCTCATTCCCCGTTTCTTAATCTCTATGTACCTTTTATTGTGTTTTTTAATTTTTTATTTCCTTGTTCGACATTATTATGCCTTTCAAGGGTTTTTATGATACATAGTATACAATTTTGTGTAATTACATTTCCTCATGCATGAACAATGGTAGAAGACTAATATTTACAATATAAACAATAACAACTAAGGATACCCAGGAAGGGTCCTTCAGGAAAATACATACAATATTTGAATTAGAAACATAAATATTTAATTTAGAAATGTTGTAACCTGCTTTGCAGCTAATTAAGGAGGATGTAGTAGGTCTTTAGAATATCTTGATTTTATTCGTGGAAAAAGATTGGCTGATTTACCTAGAGTGTACAAAGGAGTGGCTGGGCAAGATGAAAGAGAAGAGTAGAAATTAGATGAAAGTTTTAGAATCCAAGTTTTCAGAGGTTCTATAGATAGTTCTTTTAAAATTTGATTATTTCTGATATACCATGGAGCTTTTAAAATATTTCTTAAAAATTTATTTTGCAGTACTTCCAATTTTTGAAGGTTGTTTTTAGCGGCACCTCCCCAAATTGGGCAGGCGTAGGTCAGTGAAGGTCGTATAATGTATTTAAATATTGTTAATGCTGATTCTATTGATAATTTTGATTTTCTATTTATGAATGGATACAATTTTAGAATTTTTATGTGTGTGTTTTTACATCTAGAAATATAGCAAGAGTATGACGTAATTTCTGGAAATTGGTAGCAATATAGTCTGTTAAACGTAACAATTGATGCGTAGTAGAATGGTTATGTCTGAAACCAAATTGACTACTAGGAAGAATATTATTTTGATTTAAAAATTTATTAATCCTCGTTAAGATTGCCCTTTCAAAGATTTTTGAAAAATTTGGCAGCAAACTAATTGGTCTGAAATTTTCAGGTTCAGTTTGATCTGTTTTGGGTTTAGGAATTGGCAGGATAAGTGCAGTTTTCCAGGAGTTTGGAAAGTAGTCGAGTCTAAAACATGCATTATATATAGCTGTTAGTGAACTGAGGATGGGATATGGTAAATGTTTAATTACAATATTAGGAATTAAATCTAAGCCTGGTGATTTCTTGTTTTTAAGTTTGGAAATTATGTATTTGACTTCAGATGGGGAAATAAATTTAATTCTTTCAGGAACTGTATGAAGTGGTTTGGCTAATGATTGGACTATGTTTTGGGTAAAGGAAATATTAGAAAAGAGGTTATTAGTAAAAGAGAGTTCAAAATGATTTGCCAATAGTTCTGCTTTTTCAGAATCAGTAGTTGCTAATGTGTTGTTATTATTATTTTTTAATGTGAGTAATTGTTTTTTCTCATTTGTTATATTTTTAATTGCAGACCAGAGGGAAGCAGAGTTAGGTTGAAGCTGGGATACATAGTTTCTAAATTTAGAGAACCTGTATTGTTCTAGTTTATTTTTAACTTCATGAGTAAGGCGATTTAAGGTAGTTTTAATATCAGGATCTCGAGCGATTTGCCACTTTCTACGAGTTACATGCTTGAGAGCAATTAAATTTAATATTTCTTTTGGTAGGACAGGTGTGACTGATTTGTTAGAATTATTACTTGTCTTTGTTGATAATTTAATAGCTTGTAATATATTTCTTTGCATTTTTAAAATTTCAGCATCTACATCAAATGGAGGATGGAGAGAAGTAGGATAATTATTTGTTTGAAGCATACATGACTGGAAAAGTTTCCAATTTACTTTACCTTTAATTAGGGAATTAGAATGTGTCTGCTGTGGAATAACATTATTAAAGTTAATTAATACAGGATTGTGATCAGAGTTTAATGCTGGTATGCAGTATTGTGTGAGTGGGAAGTTTAAATTTTGTGAGACTGCAATGTCCAGAATATCTGGAGAAATGGTATTATTATATGAATAATGGGTAGGTTGAAAAGGGGCATGAATTGTCCAGTTATTCATAGTTGCTAGATTAAATAATAATATACCTTGAGGGGTAGTCGTTTTACATCCCCATGCTTGGTGTTTTGCATTGAGATCTCCAATTAGTAATACTTTATCATTATTATTGAAGAGTAGTTCCAGGGTGTTTTTAGGTATTTTTTATTTGGGGGTTTGTAAGCTACTATTATTGTTAACTTTCCGACTGATAAATTTATTGTTATTGCTGTTATTTCTAATTCCTTGGAGGTAGGTACAAATATTTGTGAATGTTTGATTTTTCTTTTGATTACTATTGCTACCCCACCCCCACCATGTAAAGAAGCTCTATCTTCTCTGTATGTGATATAATTTGGAATATTAACTTTTTTAGCATTGTTTAGATGTGTTTCCGTAATACACGCTATGTCAATTTTTTGGTCATTTAGGAAATGTTTGAATTCATTTATTTGACGAAATAGTCCGTTGGCATTCCAATTTAATAATTTTATTTTATGGTGATCCATTATTGATTATTCTTGGCAGTACTTCTATTATTATTTGCTGAATTTGTGGAATTAATATATTTAAAATCTGAGTTGTTAAACTTGGAATATATTTATTAAAATCTATTGTAGTAGGTGGGGATGGAACAAAGTTATTTTCAAGATACGTTTGTGAATTTCTTGAGAGTGATGGTAGACGAGGGAAATTCTGTAAACTATTAATCAAAGGAGGAGGAGAAGTAGGGGAGGGTGGAGTTTTGGAATTTCTAGTTGGTCTTTGGTAGTATTGATGTTGATTTTGAAGGGGGTTGAAAATTAAAGGATTTTGGACTGTATTTCCAATTGGATTTGAACTAGATTTTGAATTACTATTTTTGAAGAATCTACATCCTCTATAATTCGCTGTGTGATTTTCAAGACAGTTCACACATTGAGGTAGAGAATTTTTAGGTTTTTTACATTTAGTATAATGATGTTTTTCTATACATCTAACACATCTTGGTTCCAGTTTACAGTTTGCTTGTGTATGATTAAATAACTGACAATTTTTACATTGAATTGGTGAGATTTTGTTTCGAAATTTGACTTTTACAACACTATTGAATAATTTTCTTAATTTGATTATTTCCCTACTTTGATCACTGTCTAAGAGTTCCACTGCACACATTTCTAAGGCTTCTCTTTTTTTCCCAAAGAGTCTGTAAACAGTATTTACTGAGAATGTTTGACCTAATTCTAACTTAATTTCTTCGTTAGTATACGAAGTTGGTATGTCGTAAATAATAGCTGAAAGTACTCTTTTTGTTGGATCCCTATAAGTAAAATAATGAATGTTATTTTGGTCACAATGTTTTCTGTATTTTCTGAAGTCTTCTATTGTTTGGAAAAATATAGAAACATAGTCGTTTTTAATTTTAGTACTAAACTCATTATTTACTATTTGCTTAATTTCTAAGATAAATGAATTGAAATTTCTTAGGGTACCTGAAGTTTTACTAATATTTATTGGGGGTATTTTTGCTGGTTCTAAATTCGGAATAGTACTATCAGATTCATCTGTAAGTTCATGGAGTACTTGAAACGGGTTATCAGTGGGAATATTATATACGGGAGGTAAATCTTGCGAACTGGCACTTTCTTCACTGCTCATACCTCGTTTACGTTTTGAACTATTATAATCACTTTGATGAGAACTTTCACTTAGATGAGATGCACTAATTTGAGTAGTATTTTGTAACTCACTTGGGACGTCCATTGGATTGAGAGAAGTATTTTGCTGAAGTAGCCGTTGAAGTTCCTGCGACTGTTGTCTTAGAAATAGTATTTCATGTTCCAAGGCTTGAATTTTTGCTTCTGGAGATGTGATTGCGTCGGTATTGTAATTAGGATTTTGAACCATGTTTAAATTTAAGTCGTTGCAGTTTGGAATAGGAACGCACTGGTGAGCAGTTAAAAGCGCCGACGAGATGGCCTCGGGTAATGATGGAGGGGGCTCCATCTTGGGAGACCCAAGGTTCGCCCCTCCTATCAATACAAGGCGTTGGCGATTTACCTGATAATCCGGCAATTATTGATGGCTCACAGAAATAAGTTGGTCCACCTCCCAGCACGCACTCCCCACTTACAACTGACACGATTGTAGTTTAGCTTCCACTAGCTCGGAAACACAACACTTTATAAAACTGGCACTGGTAACGGTAGCAGAGCTCGACCTCAGAACGTCTGCACTGCTCGGCGTCACAGACTGGACTG
>BLKR01007636.1:0-33917 GCA_011170035.1 Teleogryllus occipitalis
TGACAGACCAAGAACAGCTATCTACAATCTCACTGCGTAGCGCACACGCACTGACTCAGTTCCGGAATCCGTTTCATTCGTAGCTGCCCTTCACGCGTGTGGGGCAGCACTGTTGCAGGGCGATGACGTTTTGGCCCTGCAATAGGTTGGTTTTCAGTGCAACGAATGGAAAACGCTATTTGGTTCTGTAATGTCATTAAACTGAACGATACTTTGACCGCCCAATACTTTGACAACAAATGCTCAATGACTTCAGTGATAAAAGCGGACGTCGCACACCGGGGAGGGTTAGTAAGCAGTAATAATATTAGGGTGAATCATACCGCCGAATGCATTTCTAGCTATGACCACGCGCGATTTAGATCGGGTCAAAGAATATGTTAACTGTTACTTGGATGCCTACAGTGTTTCTGCATTGTGAATGAACTTTTGTACAAACACTATATCTTATTCTTGTTCGTCATTTGATGGGGCTTAAGGTGCTGCCCTTTGGTGCGATAGGTCTGGACACCATAGGTATTATGAACACGCTAAACACGATAATCATTTACCAGACATTTTCAGTTTTAAACCGGGAGCGGTAGCTTAGTGCATCAACTGATGTCACTGCAGCGCCTTTGACCGGGAGGTCCTAGGTTCGAGTCCTGACGGCGGCAGGATTTTCGACACTAGCTTTTCAGCTAGGTCGAATTCAGTCGCTGTCTGGAGGAGAATTCTAGCGGCCGGCTGCTCTGATCGGTAGTTTTCCGTGGTTTCTCCGATCAACACCAGGCGAATGCCGGAGTCTGCCGAATGCCGAATGCCGAATGCCGAATGCCTATCAAACGGGTCACGGACCGCGCGCGATCTGTCCTTCCTCTTCCTTGTCCTATCCTCTCCCCTTACACACACACACTAACATGCACTACACTACCACATATTCCGGGAGACCGGTCGGGAACTTAGAGCTTGTCGCGACTGGGGTGGTGCCCCGCTGGTGGGAGAGTCCTGGTTAGGGGGAAACTCCACTAGCCGACGCACACTGGTTTAATCGCGGCAAAAACCTGGCCATAATTGCAAAATTCAAAGTGCGCGTTTGGAATTCTGACTTATCAAATCTCGTTCGGAAGACATTGGAGCATACTACTTCAGCTTCAGAAATTTATTTCAATCATTTTTGTCTTCCACACGGTGTCGTAAAGTTGCCGTTGCTCGAATGGCTCGAATTCGTTGATTCTTGCCAACGATATTCGTAAAATTAAAAAAAGGGTTTTAAAATTTTTTTAAAGGATTCTTTTTGTATTTCCGAATATAAGACACTTATGGCTATAAGTTAAGTATATTTTTAAGAAAAAGTGTATAATATTTTTATATATGATGCGGTTGAATTCTAAACCATGTAGCGTAACAGAGTTAGTCGTATATATTGTAGATTATATTTTTTGTCCTGCGAGGTCCTGCCTCAATTATTATTTTTATTTATCAAGTAGAATGTCCTTAATCAGAATAACACAAATTTAGCTGCACATATCTGCATCTTTTTGTTTTAAAGCGACTATACTACAATGCTACGTAGTAAGATATAACACTAGATCGCCCCCGATGGTTTCTTCGATGCCACAGGGAATTGATTTCTTGGAATAATTTTTTTACTTCTCCTTCAGATAATTACTTTTAGTAGTAAAATTAATAATATAAATTTTTGGAGGGATTAAACAATAATAACCAGAGCCACCGAGCACTTTCAGATTTTTAGTGTATTTTAAGGATTCTTCTTTTCTTGACGCAACAAACAAAACTATGGGTAACTAAGGTGTAAAAGTGAATTCAATGTGGTCACCTCAAAGTATTGTTGACTATTTTTTGATTCATTTATTCATAATTAAATATTAAATAAAATATTGTTTATTCAATAAGTGCCGACGAAATTAGATCAGTATACGTAGATATTGGGTTCCCAACAGATGGGTGACATTTGTTTGAATATATATATATATATATATATATATATATATATATATATATATATATATATATATATATATATATATACACACAGTTCGACAAATAAGAGACGATCAATTTAACTAGTACGAGAAAATCTGTGCGATGCTGTGGAACCACTAGTGATTTTTCACTAATAATTGAGCATCGCCAGTAATAACTGCATTATTATTATTATTATTATTATTATTATTATTATTATTATTATTCCCAATATTTTTGGACTACAAAACTCAATAGATTAACCGAATGAGCCTGTGGGTGACTTTTATACACTCGCTATCATTTGTGGCTTGATAACACAGCTTAGATTCGGTATTACTCCTTGCCTCTTGCAATAATTCCAGGAAGTGTCAACGACTTTTTAATTCGTGGAACTCATCGCCAAGAACACATCCTGTTTCAGAATGTGTCATGTATCAGACGTCGGGTGTTGGGAGTTACATCTCAGTTGCTGTTCTGTGTTACAAGAGTGCGGTCGTCCTAGGTGAAATCTTTATTCGAATGCGAATCATTTGCTAATCAATTTTAGTTTCTTTCTTTCGAGTGAGTTGTTGAAATATGTTTCGGAAAGGACTCAATTCTGACGAGAGTCTCAGAATATTGTATGATGAGAATGATGAGGTTGATGAGATTTCGGAACAAGCAGAACCATTTTATACATATTTCTACGCACATTGGGGGCTCATTTTTATGAGTCAGTTAGCCATTTTGAAGCCGCCATTTTGAATTTTGAAATTTCATTATGACATTTGAAATCAATGACCTTCAGAGCCCGATATGTATATTTTTATATGCATATTTCATTGTTTTTAAATGAGTCGATCCGCCATTTTGAAGGCGCCATTTTGAATTTTGAAATTTCGTAATGATATTCTAATTCAGCGACCTCAAAAACCCCTTGATACCAATTTTTACGCAAATCCACTGACATTTGCAATTATGACCAAGTTTTAGGCCCGATTAGACCAGTGTGCGGCACAGTTAGGGGCACCCAGGTGTCAGAGGGTGCAGAAAGGCTTGTACGCTTGCGGCAGGACCCCAATTAAGGTGTTGGGGAAAGTGTCGCTAAGGGCAGCTTACAAGAAGAAGCAGGCTGATATTGAAGTGATCGTGGTGGACCGCTACGACGTGACGAACATTTTGGGCCTCAACTCCTTTGATAAACTCGGGTTTGGAGTAATTGACTCAGTGAACCAGGTCGCGAAGAACGAAGAAACACAGGTCGTTGGGAAGCTAGAACAAGAGTTTCCAGAAGTGTTCTCTCCCGGGCTCGGGGAATGTAAACACTTCCGAGCAAGCATCCAGTTGAAGGAGGGGCACAAGCCACGCTTTTTCAAAGCAAGACCAGTCCCGTGGGCCCTCAGGGAAAAAGTAGCCGAAGAGCTGAGACGGCTGCAGGCGGACGGTGTTATCACTCCAGTATCAACAAGCCAGTGGGCCACGCCGTTGGTCGTGGTAAAGAAAGCCAATGGTTCGATTAGATTGTGCGGTGATTTCAAGAGTACTGTGAACCAACAGGTAGAAGTAGAGCAATATCCAATCCCGAAGCCGGAAGATCTGTTCTATAAATTGTCTGGTGGACGACAATTCTCAAAAATTGACTTACGGGACGCATACCTACAGCTGCCACTCGACCAGGAAGCCAAGGAAGTTTTGGTGATTAACACCCCGTTAGGACTCTTCAGATATAACAGGCTGCCATTCGGCGTGAATTCCGCAGCCGCACTGTTCCAGCGCTGTCTAGAACAGTTGACAGCAGAGCTGAAGGGCTGTTGTAACTACCTGGACGATATCATAGTCACGGGGAGCACGGAAAAGGAACACGAGGAAAACTTGAAGAGTTTATTTAAGGTGCTCCAAGACAATGGTTTGAGGGTGAACAAGGTCAAGTGTGAATTCTTTAAGGACCAGGTAGTGTTCTTGGGGCACGTGCTGGATAGCACCGGCATTTCACCCACTAGCCAGCACGTAGAAGCCATCCTACGACTGCCACCGCCGGCAGACGTGAAGCAGCTGCAAGCATTATTGGGAAAAGTGAACTATTATAACAAGTTCATTAGGAATTTTTCTACTATCGCAGCTCCACTAAACAAGCTGAGGAAGAAAGGAGTGAAATTTGTATGGTCCCAAGACTGCGAAAGAGCTCTGAACCGGTTGAAGGAAGAACTGGTGAAAACAGTTAAGTTAAATCATTTTGTGCCGGGTAGGCTCACCACGGTAGCAGCGGACGCCTCTGAGTATGGTCTTGGGGCGGTATTATCGCAGAAGGACAGCAATGGGGTGGAGAGGCCTATTGCGTTTGCGTCAAAATCCCTCAACAAACATCAAAGAAATTATTCGCCAATTGAAAAGGAGGCGTTGGGAATAATCTTCGCGGTGAGAAAGTTCAACGATTATTTATATGGCAGTAAATTCCATATAATTACTGACCACAAGCCGCTAGTGCAACTATTTCACCCTGGAAAACGGATCCCCGAGAGCACAGCGAAGAAACTGCAAAGATGGGCGCTATTCTTGTCAGACTACAATTACCAGATCCACTTCAGAAGCACAACGCAGCACGCCAATGCGGACGCTTTATCCAGGTTGCCAGGAGGTCCGGACCTGGAGTTCGACAAGCTGGAGGAAGAGTGCCTCCAGATTGATACGGAAGAATGCCTGGTACTGTCGGAGTTCCCATTGGGAGCCAGAAGAATCGCGCAGGAGACGGATAAGGATCCAGAGCTGCGGGCAGTGAGGAATTATGTTAGGGAAGGCTGGCCACTTAGGTGCTTGAGGAGCAATGCATCCTGGTATAACAAGAAAGACAGGTTAACTTGCAAGGCAGGAGTGTTGCTCTTAGCCGGAGAAGAATTTACGAGAGTCGTCATCCCGAAGGTACTAAGGAAGACCGTACTGGACCTCCTCCATGAGGGACACTGGGGGGTGGTCCGCACGAAGCAGCTGGCGCGTCGTCACTGCTTCTGGGAGGGGATGAACTCGGACATCGTACAGTTGCTCAAGAGATGTGAGGCCTGCCAGTTAAATCAGAGCGCACCTAGGAAGGATTTGGTTCCCTGGCCTGAGCCTAGTGAGCCGTGGGAACGGGTACACATAGACTTCGCGGGCCCATTTTGGGACAAGATGTGGTTGGTCGTAGTAGACGCCAAGTCTAATTACCCATACGTAGTGGAAATGGCTAACACCACGTCGACTCAGACCATCAATGCGCTAGAAAGAATTTTTGTGACCGAGGGGCTACCGGTCACGTTGGTGTCAGACAACGGAACCCAATTCACATCCCAAGAGTTTGCGAATTTCTGCGCGATCAATGGGATCCAGCATGTCTGTGCACCGCCGTTTCACCCGCAATCGAACGGGGAAGTGGAGAGGTTCGTGAGAACGTTCAAGACAGCCATGTCGAAAGCGCGCGCGGCAGGTACGCACAGGTCCAGAGCGCTGCTGCGGGTCTTGGTCACCTTCCGCACCTTGCCAGGCGCGGACGGCAGGAGCCCGGCCGAGGTACTACACGGGAGACAACCGAGAACGTTGTTGTCGCTGCTAAGCCCGGTGGATCCTTACAGGTCGGTGGGAACGCAACCAAGATTCCAGGTGGGTGATATGGTATATTGTACCTCTTTTAAAAAATGCCCAGCTTGGCTTCCGGGCATAGTAACGGCAGCAAAAGGGAACAGGACATACCTAGTCCGCACAGAGGGTAGGGTAGTGACACGCCACCAGGGGCAGTTGAGACCCCGGGTGAACCCCAGCAGGGTGGATTCACTCCCCAAGGTATCACAACAGGAGTTCTATAAAAAAGTGATGAGGGAAACCATTTACATCCCGCAGGAGACAGCCGCCGCAGGGACCAGCGGCCAGGACACAGCAGAACCCCCACCAGAGGAGGTCAGCGAGCCAGGAGCAGAACCCCCACCAGAGGAGGTCAGCGAGCCAGGAGGAGAAGGCGCAGTGGAGACACCCAGGGCGCAGTTGCGCCCCCGGAGGAGCACCAGGAGGGTGCGTTTTGCGCCGTATACGACGCAATTGGGCGCGGAGGGTGTCGTGACCGGCCGCACATGATTGAATGTGCCGCCACGGGAGCACGTCAGGGGGGCGTTACCGCCCCTGGCGGCAGCGGCCAGCAACAAGCGCGGGCCAGCGGTGCTCGGCTGAGTGCGGCCGCCACGCCTGAGCGAGCGGGGCAAGATTCGACCCCGCCCCTTTTACACAGCCAGTCGGCGGGCCTACGGCCCGGGGGGGGCTATAAAACCTCGACGCGGAGCTGAGGCGGCAGGCAGTGAGTGAGCGAGCAGCGGTGAAAGTGCGTCGAGACAGTGGTTAAGTGGTGGTTACGGTGAAGTGCGATAGACTACGACAACAGCGCTACGAAAACGGACTCTCCTTTCTGGTTACTTGGTGGACTTGGCATAAATTGGCACATCTTCTGGACTTACGGCAACACGGCTTCGTCTTTGTACCAATTCTCCAGGATATCCGGCACTATAGCTCTGTACCTGTTTTTTGGCAATAAATTGTTTATTGAACCTTTGTGTTTATAACTTGGACACTTCAGTTGCGCTACTAATTGTACTGCATAAATTGTGACCGTTCAGAGGTTCGAACGGACACTGGATGCCATCTGAATCGCGCGCCACCAGTTACAACGATTTCAAAAGTGATCGTGCCCGGAACTTGGGACAGCCCAGCAACCCATAAGTTTGAGGTGATACCAGACTACACGCACACTACGCTTGTATGAACGCTCAATGAGCGGCATAAAAGAATATAAATTGGCTCTTGGCTTAGAGCGAAGTCGCTTGCCTTTCACGAAGGAGATCCTGGTTCGATTCCCGTCGGTTCGCGGACAATCTCATGTGAAATTTGTTCCAACAAAACAGAGCTTGACTGCCTCACAAGGATTAATCCAACTCATGTGAAGTGTTCTAAACCCTATTCCTTCCTAAATCATGCCGCTGGGTAGTGAACGCAGGAACTCGTGGTAGAAGGCGCGTACGAGGAGATGCTACCTGGCGGTCCTCTTTCAACTGACTGCGACGAAACGTGACATACGAGGGTCTGTCGGAAAGTAATGCCCCTCATTTTTTTCTCCAGAAATATTTATTAGAAGAACCTGAAATTGGCACACAATATTAATATATGGTTATGCTACTGGCTATTTTTCCCCATAATTTCCATCGACTTGAACAGCCTTGCGCCAAAGTGAAACAAGGGCCTCCATGCCTTGGTGGTTCCGAGACTTTTTCTGACGATGTTGCCTTTCCTTCACTTCGAGTCATCTTCAATATTTACACCGAGGAAAGCGTTTTCAGTGGCTCAAAGGAGTGGAAATCGGAGGAGGCTAAGTGCGGATTGTGTGGTGGATGGGGAAGCACAGTCCATTGTCAGTGCTTCTCTTGTTGCGACACTTGTGTGTAGGCGTGCATTATCGCGCAAGAGCAAGCTTTGTGGACAATTCTTTTGTGATTGAACTCGCGGGAAATGATTCTTCAGTGAATTAAGATTGTTGATGTCATTGAATTGATAACTGAATTGATGGTACTGCCTTTGGGCATAACCTCAAATGTTAATGTTACCATCAGTATTGCCAAAGATAGTGTACTGTATGTAATGACTCGTCGCTGTGGTGGGATGCCCGGTGCTCGACAAATCATGTAAATCGCATTCTTCGATTTCCGAACGTTTACCCAAACGTCAAACGGTACCCTTTGCGACAGCAGATGTGTCATACACTGCACTCAAGCGTTTGTGGATGTTCACAACAGTTTCTTTCTTTGCAAAGACGAACTCAATCACAGCTGGCTGTTTGTAACGTACATCGCCTACAACCGCCATTTTAACAGTTCGTTAAGGAACTGCCAGCTGTAGGAGAAACTTGAAACTTCGTACACTAACGCTGGAAATACGAAACTTTGAAGGGCTAACAAGTACACATTAATATTGCATGAAGGAGAAAATGTGGGGTAGTACTTTCTGACCGACCCTCGTATAATGGCAGATGCTGATAATGGAGGATTATTACTAAGCGCATTGGTTAATGGAGAAATACTCCCAAGCGCAAAGAAGCACTCAACGTCCCCCAAAGGACTTGGAGACGCGTTGTTTCAATCTAGACACAACAAATGTTTTACAAAAAGGATGATATCACAAGAGGAAGGAGTGATCCATGACCAGAGAGGAAAGACATCTTTCTTTTCTGTTCCAGCAACGACCTGAGGCAGATATTACTAGTAAGAATTAGAGCCAAGAATTAGGAGATATCCTTAAACTCTCTTATTACGTGACTAACGACGTCATACGGTCGAAAGGAACAACGTTCATACGACCATTAGCAATTGCGACATTGCGTTATGCATGCAGCTATTCCTAGCTCCATGGCGTTATGCAATATAATGAAATAAGCACTTCAAGCGTTGAACAAAGAAGTTGCATAATATATGAAAGCATGTTAACAATTGGTGAGAATTTGAACCACGTTACGAGTCAAGAGTAAATAATCTTCATTACGCATGAAAATTTAGATTCTCTAGCCCTGGCCGATGAGTGTACAGTCAGATTTTGAATTGGCTTTTCTTGAAAATTTAGGGGATAACAGCATTATGAGTATGAGACATAACTTAACTCGGAGATATGAGTCCAACTTCTTTTTCGCAAATTTTTACATGTCTCCTTTCCAATTTTGTTTGGTTAATTCTTACCAGAGTTGTGGTCGTCGTTGAAGATTAATTGCAAGTTCCTCACATACGAGAATCACTTTATCAGAGTTTGAAAAACGCAAACTTTCATGATTACAGGCGGCGGTTTTGCCTTTTCTAATGTACCGCAGAGACTCCTATAAGCGTGCACAATTTATAAAGGTATAAGGTCCTTTGATCTAACATAGTACCTTATTACTTGAAGGTCCGTCACGTGACTGTTAGTGCATAACGTCGCTACCACACACGTGGCGCTAAAGCAATTTAATCTCGCATACGCCGCAGTAAGCAACGGATGGAAAATGATCCATTTTGGTAGAAATACTCAACACAACATTTTGTTGATAAAGAATTCCAAATTTCAATTTTAGACAATTAGATTTGTTGGAAAACACCCACATAAAATAAAGATAAAAATTGATAAATAACACCTGGTTTATTTTTTGACATTTTCTTCAAAATGTTTTGGAGATCAAATACGACTTCATTCTTAGATAGTACCATGTATGCAGAGCTTGCTCAAGGTAAATATTCAACAAAATTGGCGTTAGGTCACATCTTTGCTTAAGACCTTTATTTACAATCATATTTTGAGTTACCATTTTTCCTATTTTAATTTTCTGTTCAGTGTTCTTATATACGAGGTTCTTGACAATGTTGAAACTTTTCATTTATATTTACTCTTTTCATTGCCTCTCATTGTCTACTTAGTGAAACAATATCACATCACCTTTTTCAAAATCTATAAATGTCAGAAAAATATCTATATTCCTGCTTCTGCATTTCTCAATAATTTGTCTTAAACAGTAAATGTTATCGAGGGAAGATTTTCCCAATCTAAAACCACTTTGCTCCTCACTCAAACCTGGTATTTCTTTTTTCACGGTTTTACTCAAAATATTATAGAACAATCTTCCTACGACAGTATAATACTGATGACATTCTATAATTTCTAATAATAAATAACCTCTATAATTTGTGCACATCATTTTATCGCCCTTCTTATAAAGTGACGATATATAAGACATGTTTCACCCTGTAGGTGGGTGTTCTCCTAATTCTATATTGTTGAACAGCCTCTTTAAATGTTTTATAAGCATGTCTCCACCATACCTGAGACGTTCCATTCTCAGATTTCTTGGTCCTGACACTTCGTATGTTTTGGCCTTGTGCAACGCGATTTTCACATCTTTTTCTGTTATTTTTGCCTCACATTCCTAAGAATTGTTTACATCTTCTTCTACTTCATTTCCAAACCTACTTTCTTGTAAAAGAGCGGAGTAATAATGTATCCATTTCTGAGCAAGAATTCTTTGTGCGACGATCTTTTTCATATTATTTTGGTTCTTTTTTTAATAATCCTCCAAGCCTCCTCCGATTACACCATATTCTATGTCTCTACATACTCTATCCCAGTGTTCGTTCACTTCCATGCTAACAGCTGATTTTACTTCTTGTCGTTTCTGAACGTATTCATTTCTAGAGTTTGGTGTTTTGTCATTCAGCCATTTCATGTATGCATTTTCTTTTCTTCTATTGTACTTTTCAGTTCATCTGAGCATTTTTCAGAGTATGGTTTCCTTCTATTCTCTTCTCCAAGTGCTTACTTTGCTGCTTCAAAAACACTTTCTTTAAAGTGTCCATAAATTTGTGTAGAACTTTCTTCCTTTTCGAAGTCAAGTTTATTGTCTAGTCGATTTTGGTAGAGCATTTTGATGCTATACTGTTTCAGAAGGTCAGTTTTGTAGACTATTTTTTTTCATGGCATTTGCTCCTTTCTTTCTAAAACAAATGTTTTTTAGTACCATATGAAGATTACTAGCACATTCAGACCTCCTAAAGACTCCCACGTTTTGTAATAAAGTTTTTCTCGTCCGTCTCATAACAATCAAATCTATTAGGGATTTACGGTTTCTTGTGGGGTCTTCTCAAGTGTACTCGTGGATATCCTTATGTTGAAATATGGTATTGTCCACAATACATTATTGTTCCTTGCATACATCAATTACCCTTTCTTCATTATCATTTAGCACCGTTTCTCCAAACCAACTCTCTACATCTTGTTCAGAGCATCACACTCTACTATTGAAATCGCCCATGACGATTAATTCTGTTTGTTTACTTACGTTATCCAAAATAGCATTCAGCATACTGAAAAACACCTCTTTTTCTTGTGTAGAGGCAGTGTCATTCATAGCATAAACACCTATAATAATTGTTCGTTTATTATAAATATTTAAATCAACAGTAATAATTCATTCATTTATGTGTTCGAAATTGGTAACATGTCTCATCCAATTTTCTCTTATAAGTATTGAAACTCCAGGTTTTGCCCGCTGGGATTTTGGCACTCCACTCCAGATGTAATAATAATTTCCTAACATCTCTTCTCTACCACCTCTCTTTTTTATTTCCGACAAGTTCAAAATATCTAACTTCACGCTCCTGTTACCTCTCTCTTCTTTGGTTTCAAACTTTGTATATTTCACGTACCACGTACCAACTGAAATAGTCCGTTTTATGAGCCAAAGTCGTTGTCTGTTCTCATTTTTCTTCTGAGACTCCTGTGTAGGGTTGAGTGCGGTTTCAAATGTTTTACTGAGAATGGGTTGCAGGTCCAATTGCTCTAACCCCCTGCTTTTCCCGGACTTGGAACTGGCAACGGCAGCTACTGAGGTAGTCGATCCCCCTGCTCCAACCGCAGGCGGAGTTTCTAACATGTAATTTTACTTGTATCTATGTAATATGATTGTCTAAATAAATGTTCTTTTCGGTGAAGGCACAACTGAAAATATTATGAATGGATGTGTTATCCATAGTAAACTATGTCACGCACATGGGGTCGACGGAGAAATTACATTATTCAATTATAAAAATGTGGTAAGCAAGTTTATTTCGAAAGCTATTTCGAAAGCATGTCGAATACGTAAGTCCGGTGGAATCCGATGGAAAAGACCGGTAGCGGTAGCTCAGTGCATCAACTGATGTCACTGCAGCGCCTCTCACCGGGAGGTCCTAGGTTCGAGTCCTGACGGTGGCAGGATTTTCGACACTAGCTTTTCAGCTAGGTCGAATTCAGCTGCTGTCTGGAGGAGAATTCCAGCGGCCGGCTGCTCTGATCGGTAGTTTTCCGTGGTTTCTCCGATCAACACCAGGCGAATGCCGGAGCAGTACCCTACCAAACGGGCCACGGACCGCGCGCGATCTGTCCTTCCTCTTCCTTGTCCTATCCTTTCCTCTTACACACACACACTTACACTAACATGCACTACACTACCACATATTCCGGGAGACCTGTCGGGAGCTTAGAGCTTGTCCCGGCTGGGGCGGTGCCCCGCTGGTGGGAGAGTCCTTGTTAGGGGAAACCCCACTAGCCAACGGTAGGTCGGCGCCGGATCTCGCCATCCAGAGAGGGAAGATCACCGCCATCTCCCGAGAGAAAAACATGCACTACACTCACGGGAATGACATAAGCAGTTGACGCGCCCGGAAACACGAAAAAATCAATCAATCCGATGGAAAAGCTCTCAGACATGCACTCAGCAGTACCTCAGCGCGCACCTCAGTCCTCGCACCTCGCGCACCTTCCTAACTTGGTCGCTAAGGAGCCAGCGAAGAAGCGGGTCAGCTGCCCATGCAGGAAAAGGCGTGTAGAAGGGTGAGGCGCTGAGCAAGGGTGAGAGGAGCAGGCCAGGCGATGGCCGGGCGCGTAGAGGTCGGGGACTTGGATGACAGCGGGCAGAGAGACGAGACGTGAGGTGGTGCAAGACCTACGCGGGGAAACATGATGAGGGCTGTCGGTATGGTGATTTAGCGCGAAGGCGAACAAGACTAGTTTTCCCCCATGCAAGTCTTAGATAACAACTTAATCTTTATTTCATTGGAGTTAAAGTAAAGCACACATTCATGTAAAGATCCTGATTGAATAATGTAAATGACTCATAGTTAATAAGCCAGTATAGAGAAAAGATATTCTCTTTCATTTAACCACACGCCCCTCGGGACGTTCCTTAGGGTGTTTCACGACACTACCTCTCACAGCTAAGCGAGCGGGATGCTGGGAGAGAAAAAGAGGTAAGTAGAGGAGAGATAGTGGCCTGAAAACGAAGTCTCAAAAGAGTTCCAGATAATGCAGGTAGGCGAACTGTAACAATCATTTGATATAGATTTCTTTTTCCATTTGCTAATCTGTAATTAGAATATTTCGCCTGAAGTTGGTTGGTTGTTTTTTTCGTGTTTCCGGGAGCGTCAACTGCTTTGGTCATTAGTCCCGTTAGCGTAGGGCATGTTTTTTCATGTTTTTTCTCGGGAGATAGCGGTTATCTTCCCCCGCTGGATGGCGAGATCCGGCGCCGACCTACCGTCAGCTAGTGGGGTTCCCCCTAACCAGGACTCTCCCAGCGGGGCACCGCCCCAGCCGGGACTAGCTCTAAGCTCCCGACCGGTCTCCCGGAATATGTGGTATTATAGCGCATGTTAGTGTGTGTGTGTGTGTGTGTGTGTGTGTGTAAGGGGAAAGGATAGGACAAGGAAGACAAGGACAGATCGCGCGCGGTCCGTGGCCCGTTTGGTAGGGTTCTGCTCCGGCATTCGCCTGGTGTTGATCGGAGAAACCACGGAAAACTACCGGTCAGAGCAGCCGGCCGCTAGAATTCTCCTCCAGACAGTAACTGAATTCGACATAGCTGAAAAGCTAGTGTTGAAAATCCTGCCCCCGTCAGGACTCGAACCTATGACCTCCCTGTCAGAGACGCTGCTATTTCGCCTAAGTTATAATCAGTTGTTATATTACTTGCGGTCCCATGTGATAATAAGAGGTTTCCACTCTATATTTTAAAGCTGATTGCGAGACCAAAAGAATTTTTTTTATAGAAAACTCCTCTTGTGGGGCCCTGATACCAAAAAAGTCGATAAATCTTATTCTAATTTGTACAATAAATTACTTCTTTTAACACTCTGAATAGCCAGAATCCACGTTTTGAGCTGTTGGTACCCAAAAGTTGATTTATGGCATAACATGTGTTCTTTCGTCTGATTGTCTGTGAATAAGGCTAACTTAAAAGATACGTAGTTTTTTTTATAAAAATTGTTATTCCTCAATCGATCTTAATGTCGCGTCCTCTTCAATTTGAAACGGCTATTTTAATTTTGGAGGGCAATACTCATTAAGTATCAACATTTTCTATTTTTCTCAAGAAAGGCTTCAATTTTTTAAATTATTTTTCCCTCATATAGAACAAAATACGTTCAAAAAGGCATCGGTGTCATTTTTCTTGAAATCTCGAAATATTTACTAACTGAAAAAGTACAATATCTTTCCGGTATTTTGCTACAACATCGATTCTTTCTTAATAAAATCTGTTTTTCATAGTTGGGCCTTCAAATAAATTCAATTTTTCCCAAAACTTGTTAAGTTTTCCAATAATTTACATGGAATATAGACAAATTTGGAAACGAGATTTTTTTAAAACAGCTTCAATTTTTTATTTTTTATTTTCTCGAATATAAAAAGTGGACTTTTAAAAATCGTGCAATTTTTCGTGAACTTCCTGAATTTTCGAAAATTGCAAAACATTACTATTGCCAAACGTACAATATTTATAGTAGAGATTTTTGTTTTGCAACCGTGTACTTTACACCAGCCTCTCCCTCCGACTTAACACAGACCGACTTACCGTTTAGCAGCTAAGCACGGTTTTAGTTGAAGCTTCGAACCGACGGAAGTCATATGTACACCCTGGCCAGAAGTATACAATGCCTTAGCGATCACGGCTAAATCGATATCTGGTATTCGGGAATTAAAAATCATGCTTATATGAAGTCGTAGGCTTCCGCGGCCAGTCATGTAAATGATCTTGGCTGTCCAGGTGACGCCGCGTCAAAGGCTGTGTTGCCGACGTTTCGACCATCTTGTCGTGGTCTTCCTCAGGGCTGTTGTGTGAAGACCACGACAAGATGGTCGAAACGTCGGCAACACAGCCTTCGACGCGGCGTCACCTGGACAGCCAAGATCATTTACAACATGCTTATATGTTTCGTTTAGGTTGTTTACATCTACTGAAGAAATAAAATTCGCCAATTATATTACACAATGTCAAGCAACAATGAAAAGTTCAGAGATCCCCAATTGGGAATCGTGGCAGTTAATGGGTTAATGAAAATATTCTTTAAATTTCCAGGCGGCGGCGTGTTAAAATCGCAACTATGGCTTCTCAGGTCAAGTCAGCACGGTGGAAAATCCCCACAAATCCACGACCCTCCCCCAGCTTAATGCTACCCGAGATGATCGCGTCAGATTGCGAGCAAAGAATACCCGTCCGCAAGTCTAGAATACATGGGTTTGATTTTCGATTGCCTGATTAGTGATTCCAGGCGCCTCAACTGCTAAGATCAGTCGTTCTGTAAAGTCACAAGGCCGTAAGTGTAGTGCAGGAATCGTGATTCTATATAGAATTACACGCCCACATGCAACAGGTAAGAAGTCATATGTTGTATGTCGAACCCATGATTAAATTGGGAATAAATTTAATAAATTAGTGTAAACATTGAGAGAATTTGTGACCATAGAAGGGCAACGGTAGAAATAATAATACTAACAATAGCAGCGGCAGTAATCCCTTTCATAGTATTAGATGTTAGTTGAAATATGATCCATATTTGGCAATAGTAAAATATCAAAGACGAAAATAGTTCACAATATCAATTTTGGAATACAATTGTCTGAACGGTTTAGCCGATAACGTTGTTCACAGATTGACGGTCGGACGGACAGATGTTTTGCCGTCAATCGATCAACTGCGAGTATGCGTATGTGCGTATGCGGTTCCGTCTCTCGCGGTTAGGCCATTTCCCGTCCATCAATAGTCAACTATCTTGCTCGCATGGAACAAGAAACGCTGAAAGAATGACGCAGGTCTCATTTTCGTTGAACTCTTTGAATTTTCAACAATTGTAAATATAAAATAATGTAAGAAAGTCTGTGCTGTTGTTGCGCTAATAGTTTAAATTATTGACTCTGAGTAATATTGTTGCTTTATGTAACTTACGATAAACAATTGAATTTTAATTAATTAAATTAATTAAATGAATTTTAATTTTCAGCTATTATAATCTCTTGGCTTCACTAAACTATAAAGAAAAACGGAAATGAATATTTATTGCAATGTTCTTCGTTTTCATATTAATGTTTTGAATACTATATTCCTTAAATCGTAAGTGTCAAGAACGTTCCCCATTACGCGAGCGCTATTCATACAAGCGGTCTTGCGCATTAGTAATATGCTCACAAGCACGTGACGTGGCATTCGTCGCGTCTCGACCTCCTGGTGGGGACCTCGTAGTAAGTTTTCGAATTCGAACAGAAAATTCTAAAAATGTGCTTTTTCGTTTTATCTCTGCCATCGTAGTGGATAGCAGACGAATTAAACCAACGCCACGCCAACAGATCTATCTAGGTGGCATTGTTTAACCCCCATTACCCTGATGTTATTTTCAGTCCACGACACCATAATTTTCTTCCATGAGGAGGATAAGACTAATTGTTGACAAACGATCAATATTAAATTAATATTACCCGGCAGAACATGTTGTGAATTCGTAAGAATGAAGTATTTCATGCGTATTTTTTTTATAGTAAATTTGTAATTTACTTTGGAACATTAAATTTGAAAAACATCAAGTGAATACGAAGAAAACAAGGACTGCAAGTAATACTTGAGAATACATTTCTTAAGTGTGTAGTGATCGATTTTCAATTCAATGTGTCTTACAACTTATAAAATGTATTACAATTTATTGACGTTTATTGCTTATATATATTCTCCTTCAGAACACAAATCATACTGTTTGTGGAGTTCTAAGATCTTAAAATTAGGAGAAAAAAATATGGAAGTGTTAAGCAACTCAGGGGAATCATATGTAGTTGTAGAAGATTTTGCGACTGAGTTTTCGGAACTAATTGAGAATAATCGTATTTTAACGTTAAAGAATACCGCAGAAGAACAGCTTACACATGATAATTTATGTTCATATTAGAAAACAAACGTAAAAGACTTAGCTGTACTAAATTGTAACTATTCGCATCGTTCATATCTGCAAGTACTTTTTCGACCAATATAATTTTTAAATTGCATTACTACCAGTTCATATCCCGAATGGAGGCAACAAACAAGGCCATTGGGTGTAGTGAATTGTTGAACGGGTGTATAACATTAACCGCTACTACGATTCATTGGTAAGCCCAATGCCAGATACCATAAGAACACATTTCAACAAAGCAAGACATGAAAGAAATAAAGTATAAAAGAAATGTTTAACGCATGAAAATATTTTTAAAACAGTTAAGAGCATCGGCGTTGCCACATTTCATTAGATGTTTTAATATTCCTAATTGTAACGTTTGTAAATTGTAGTGTTCTGGTAAACTGTTGCCAGGTTGCATAAACCTACCTGGGGAAATAATAAATAACTAGCTATCTTTCTTTTCCAATTACTATCCCCTTGCAGTAAGTGCAGTTCGTGTTTCGAATGTTGATCTAATGATCTCCTTTGCAATTTGCGCTTACGGAAGTTCTATCCTACTTGGTGCAGTGGACTGAATAATGATTCCTGGCACAGATTGGATAGCTGATGAAAATATTAGAATTGTTTTTGGAATGGACGTAATTCAGACATCTTCGGCTTTGAAGGGTATCTTTATGTTTCTGCGACGATTAGTGCTTAATCGGTGAGTGCACATTTGATGTAAAGTAAAAGTGTTTTCTGTGGGTTCCGAACCGTTAAATACCGTGGCAACAACTTGAATTAAATTAACATCGTTTTTAAGACTAGTGGCATTGATTATGAAGCTGTTGTAGCACATGTAATGTTTCCTGTCCTGTTAAAGATTGGTGAAGGTTTTTGAATATGACTGTGAACTTTTTGTTGGAAGGATATGTAAATGAGTGGAATTTACGTGCCGTATGAATGAGGTATTCGATTATTTTTCGAAAGTCTGTTGGATTGTTGGCTTTGATCATTATTTTGTAATTTTTCTATGACGAATTCATAGACATTTGAGATTATAAGACACAAAAGTTGGCGGAATTTTGGCTGGATAAAGTTAGTTATCATTCGTGGTTACATTTAAATATTTGAATGTTTACCTTCCGTATTTTGGTCTAGCTTGGCTTGCGCATCGAATCTGTTCTTTACAGGGTTGTTCTTTGGGTGTCTGTTTCGAAAAGGGTTTACATTAACGGTACGTGAGTCTGCACTTTTCTTGTTTCGTGGGAAGTTTCACAATCACCGATTGATTGATTGTTTGATTTTTTCGTGTTTCCGGGCGCGTCAACTGCTTCGGTCATTAGTCCCATTAGTGTAGTGCATGTTTTTTCTCGGGAGATGGCGGTGAACTTCCCCCGCCGGATGGCGAGATCCGGCGCCGACCTTCCGTCGGCTAGTGGGGTTTCCCCCTAACCAGGACTCTCCCACCAACGGGGCACCGCCCCAGTCGGGACAAGCTCTAAGCTCCCGACCGGTCTCCCGAAATATGTGGTAGTGTAGTGCATGTTAGTGTAAGTGTGTGTGTGCACGGGGAGAGGATAGGACAAGGAAGAGGAAGGATAGATCGCGCGCGGTCCGTGGCCCGTTTGGTAGTGCTCCGGCTTTCGCCTGGTGTTGATCGGAGAAACCACGGAAAACTTCCGATCAGAGCAGCCGGCCGCTAGAATTCTCCTCCAGACAGCAGCTGAATTCGACCTAGCTGAAAAGCTAGTGTCGAAAATCCTGCCGCCGTTAGGACTCGAACCTAGGACCTCCCGGTTAGAGGCGCTGCAGTGACATCAGTTGATGCACTGAGTTACCGCTACCGGTACAATCACCGACTGAGCTTTTCTTGGTGTTCATACCTGATAATGAAGGTTGGTTCTGCGTTCTGAGGTGGCTTCCTGGCTGCCAATAAAGCTTTGCTGGACGATAACTGTAAGTGCGTCGACCTTCATTTCTTCTTCCGATGTAATATTCCGCGACACTAGGTAATGATTTACATCAATGAGAGCGGGCAGTGATTGGCTGATTGTCTCCCTCTTTGAAGAGTTTACGTCAAACGGTATACTACATTTAGCACTCGACAGATCGAGCTAACAGCTCGAGCTAACAACGAGGGCTGAATGTCACAGCAGTATCGAGTAGACCGTGCACAGCAAAGCTTTGCAATACTAGTTGTGCTCTGGTCGGCTACTCGAGCCGGAATGTATAGTATAACAGTAGTTACTATAAAAGGAAATAAAATCCATTGGACAACTTCGCAAACACACATGAAAAACATTAGTCATAAGTTATGTATAATATCAAATGAAAATTATCATTTTAGAAGTTCAGGGAATGCACACATTGAAAAAATCAAATGCAACTTCAAACCTCAAAAAACCGAAAAATTTAACACTGGTCTCAAAAGAAGTTCTCTGACTTCGCGTTAACTGATTTCATTTGCCTCCGCCATATTATGTTTAATATCCTTTCAAAAACCAAATGTTTTTTTCAGTATTACTAATGTTTAAATAGCATATAAAAAGTTTTTACCCGCAGTCTATCATCAGGGATTTCCTACTTTCAAACAACACTTTATTGCCTGAAATTGGCAATAGTTCAACCGGAAGAGGAGTGTTTAAATAAGTTCTAGAAGTAATATATACGATGACGATTATTCCGTGAATTTTGCGACCATCCTCGTATATGCAATTGCCTCGCGCGTACAAAGTTATTGAGAGCACTCTCCAAGAAACACGATGCCACTCACCGTAGGAGTCAGCAACGCTCGGCTTCAGGCCACGCGAGGCTGTGCAAAGACCGCGTTGCATCCGACGATACGACGCCTGAGTGACATTCGGTAAGAGTAAACATCGGAAAATGTCACAGGATATGTTTGGAATTTCAGAGTCGAGAGTGATTTAGAGAGAGGATAAAAACTGGTAATATTTTGCGGTATTTTCTTTTTTATTTCCACGAGTTTCAAATCAAACATTTATTCGATTCGTTGCAGCATTACACAGTAGAAAACTAATTGCAAATTTTTCATGTTGAGTAAAAGTACGGATAATTATGATCTGATCTCATAACTGTGGATTCATTGGGTTGCTCTTGTGAAAGTAGAATGTCACTATTTGCGAAGTTATTTTCCATGTGTGTCCGAAATGCGTACGTGCACACGTAAAAATGTACTCCTAACATTATCAACAAAGTTTATTGTGGTTACAAACGTAACGGCTCTTTATTCAAGTCATGTCAGGTGATGTATTTAATGCAAGTGGTTGTAGAATAACGGAGAGATAATAGTCCTTTAATGACTTCTTTATAGCTTTGGTTCTTACAAATGATCAGTAATGTAATTATGATGGCAAATGATCGAATAGAACTTGTAAACGTTCATAGGACATCTGGCTTGATATACGTTTGTCCGAGTATCTGTGGTCGACGTTAGTGCCTAAATTATTCTGCCGATTTTCTCTAAAATTGATATTCCCTGATCAATTTAAAAGGAACTAGATGCCTTCTGAATTTAAAGAGGAATTTCTTATTTTGGGGGTAGTTGTAAAAGTAAAGATTGATTGATTGATTTTTTCGTGTTTCCGGGCGCGTCAACTACTGTGGTCCTTAGTCCCGTTAGTGTAGTGCATGTTTTTTTCGGGAGATGGCGGTGATCTTCCTCCGCTGGATGGCGAGATCCGGCACCGACCTACCGTCGGCTAGTGGGGTTTCCCCCTAACCAGGACTCTCCCACCAACGGGGCACCGCCCCAGCCGGGACAAGCTCTCAGCTCCCGACCGGTCTCCCGGGATATGTGGTAGTGTAGTGCATGTTAGTGTAAGTGTGTGTGTGCAATGGGAGAGGATAGGACAAGGAATGGGAAGGACAGATCGCGCGCGGTCCGTGACCCGTTTGATAGGGTACTGCTCCGGCATTCGCCTGGTGTTGATCGGAGAAACCACGGAAAACAACCGATCAGAGCAGCCGGCCGCTAGAATTCTCCTCCAGACTGCGACTGAATTCGACCTAGCTGAAAAGCTAGTGTCGAAAATCCTGCCGACGTCAGGACTCGAACCTAGGACCTCCCGGTCAGAGGCGCTGCAGTGACATCAGTTGATGCACTGAGCTACCGCTCCCGGTAAAAGTAAAGATTTTCTGTGCATTTTATCCTCATGTTTCTCAAAAGGTGGTACAGAAAGTGGTGCTCGTTTTCTTTTCAGCACTAGCGGTATTTTAGAAAATTACAAAATTTTAACGTTTGAAAACAAATTTGAAGATTAAGATTTTACCTTATCCCAAATCTGTTCTGAAAAATCAGCTCTTCAAAAATGTTGTGTACAATTTGTGATTCAGATTTATGCAATTTATAAAAATCATTTCCTCAAAAACTACTAAAAATTTTTTTCAACTATCTTGCTCGCATAGAACAAGAAACGCTGAAAGAATGACGCAGGTCTCATTTTCGTTGAACTCTTTGAATTTTCAATAACTGTAAATTTAAAATAATGTAAGAAAGTCGGTGCTGTTGTTGCGCTAATAGTTTAAATTATTGACACTGAGTAATATTGTTGCTTTATGTAACTTACGATAAACAATTGAATTTTAATTATTCCAGCTATTATAATCTTTTGGCTTCACTAAACTTTAAAGAAAAATGGAAATGAATATTTATTGCAATGTTCTTCGTTTTCATATTAATGTTTTGAATACTATATTCCTTAAATCGTAAGTGTCAAGAACGTTCCCCATTACGCGAGCGCTATTCATACAAGCGGTCTTGCGCATTTGTAATATGCTCACAAGCACGTGCCACGTGCAAAGAAGTAATTCAGCGGAATTCTAAGTTCTCAAAGCAGGAGCATTACGCTATTGATCTTACCCAAGTACTGTACGTGGGTGGGATGTTATTGCCGCGAGAGAGCGGGGCAGTAAAATATGAACGAGTAAACGAGGGAGTATGAATAGATAAGATGCGTAGCTGCATAAGCAAATGAATTATTACATAAAGGAATTAACGAGAGAATGTAGCACTAAATGAGGCGATGAAGGATTAAATGATGGAAAGAAAGAATGAGTGAAGCAATGAATGTGGAAATGAGGCAATAAATGAAGGGGTGAAATAAGTAAAGAGATGAAGGAATTAATGCTTGAATCTAGAAATGAATGAGTGACTGACTAAATCAACAAGTGATTCAGAGAGTGATGGAGCAAGTGATTGAATGGCTGTATAAATCAGTAAAAGAATGGAGTTAATGAGTAAATGAACTGGGAGGTGGAGGAAAGGAATGAATAATTCATGAGTGCTTTAATGAATGAATGAATGTGTATCTGAGAAAGGAGAGACAAGTGAGTGGGAGATTAAGAGGTTGCTAGTGGATGGCAAGGGGCGAGTGGGCGCGCTTTTTTTAATATCCACATTTCGTGGGGCGCCGCACTGCCCGCCCGGACGAAACCACCCGTTAAATTGCTAGTTATGCCCGGTTGCTGCTCCGCGCTGCATGCGCTAGTGGGCGTAACAGCACGGCCCGTCCAGCGGAGGGCCCAACCGCCTCAGGACTGGTCGCTCCGCCGCCACCTCCGCCCCTCCCCCCGCCGCACCACAGCAGCCCCACCCTCTCACCTCCCGCTCTGTCCCCGCCCTACCCCCCGCCCTGCTCCCCCCGCCCCTGCCCCCGCGCCCAGCTGCCACGCCCAGCCCCCTGCCCTGCCCTCCAAAGTGACCCCCCGCCCTTCTCCCTCACCATGTCCCACACGCCCAGCCCCCACGCCCTGCCCCTCTCCGCCCAGTCCCCACGCCCTACCCCACCCACAGCCCCCACGTATAGCCAAGCCCCCCACGCACAGCCCCACGCACAGACCCACACTTTACAGCCCCCAGCACAGCCCCCACGCACAGCCCCACGCACAGCCCCCACGCACAGCCCCACGCACAGCCCCCACGCACAGCCCCCACGCGCAGCCCCACGCACATGCCGCCTGCCTGCTTATTCCGCCACCCGCACAGCCCCCACGCACAGCCCCACGCACAGCCCCACGCCCCTGCCACCCACGTCTTGCCCGCCCGCCCTGCCCGCGCCCAGCCCCCACGCCCAGTCCCACTCCCGCCCTGTCCCCCACGCCCAGTCCCCCACGCCCTGTCCCCCACGCCCAGTCCCCCACGCCCAGTCCCCCCACGCCCAGTCACCCACGCCCAGTCCCCCACGCCCAGTCACACTTTGATCACCACGCCTAGTCCCCACGCCCAGTCCCCCACGCCCAGTCCCCCCACGCCCAGCCCCCCACGCCCAGTCCCCCACGCCCAGTCCCCCACGCCCATTCCCCCATACCCAGTCCCCCACACCCAGTCCCCCACGCCGTCCCCCACGCCCAGTCCCCCCACGCCCAGCCCCCCATGTCCAATCCCCCACGCCCAGCCCCCCCCACGCCCTGCCTCCGCTCCCCGCTTCACCCCGCTCCGCCCCAGCCCGGTTGCCACAGCTGCACTCCCGTCGCCATCCCCGCTGTTACCGCTTTTTTCACTAGTCCCCACCGCCGACACTCTGGGACCACGCCACCGCCACTGCCACCGCCACACCCGCACAGTCGACCTTCTGCCGCCGCCGCCCAAGCCTCCACCTCCACCTCCTCCTCCGCTGACCCTTCCATAATTACCGCTACCTCCGTCGTCCCTCCTTTAATCCAAGCACCTCCGCCATTTCCACTCCCCTGTCATCCAACTCTCTCCACCGTTCGCCTCATCACAACAAGCTATATCGCCCACTCAACCCCTGATGACATTCCGGTCGCCACCACACCCACCGCCACCTGCTCCAGAGAGGATAAGCCTCTCGGCGAGCATCCAGTGCAGTGTGTGATGCCACGAACGGATTTCGTGCACCAACAAACAGAGTAGGTTGGAGTAATGGATTGCACAAGGGTTGCCTTCCATCGCCTCTACCAAATAGCGAACAGCTGTACGTGGACAAGAAGTATCCAATGTGACACATTACAATTGAATTCTTGCTCTGGAAAACGGAGAATTTTTTTAGTAAAGGACTAATTGTTGGGCCCACATGACGCAAAAGTGGATAAATCATAGTTCTATGTATAGTAAATTACTCCCTCTATCACATGGAGTAGCTAGAATCCATGTTTTGTAGGTCCTTGATACGAAAAAATCGATTCTGTGTATCCGTCAGTGGTCAACGCTAGCGTTTAAACCCTTCGGTCAATTTTCTCCAAAATTGATATTCCCGAGCTATCTGATCGATCTCGACCCATTGCGAGTTTCAAAGAAATATTTTGATTTTGAGGGTACTTTACATGAAGCCTCAAATACATTTTAAAAATTTTCTCAAAATAGCTCTAGATTCTTTTACTAAACTTCGTCCTAAGATAGCATTGAAGAGGTTAAGATGGTGCAGTTCTAATTTTAGATGAAATCCCAGATTTTTCGAAAACTGCAGTTTTTTCGGTATCTTCCTACAAATAAACTATTGAAGATGATCTTTTTCAATAAGATTTGTTCATCTAAGACGGATCTTGAAAACAGGTGAAGTATAATTTTTCAAAAATATGAGTATATTTTGCGTAATTTTGCGCGAAATACAGCGCAAATATAGCAAAATATTTTTAATTTTTAAACAGTTTTCCGTTAAATTTCACTAAATTTTTTTCTTTAAATTTTATCCTCGTATGTGTCAAAGAGCGGTCAAAATTATGGTGTTTGTCACAATTTTTCGTATACTCTCCGTATTTCTGAAATTTGCAAAAGTTAACATTTTAAAACTACAAAATTGAAAGTAGAGTTTTTCACCTTAAACAAAATCAATCTAAAAAAAGCAGCTCTTTAAAATAAGTCAAATACATTTTTAAGAGACAAATATATTTCACGTAGTTTCTGGTTGGAATTAATGCATTTTCTTAAAAACTGCCCCAAATATTTTCTTTAATTTTCCTCTCATGTGTAAAACAAGGGATGCTGAAAAGATTGGTGTAGGATGGCGGTGATCTCTCATTTCCGTTAATATCTCTTAACTAAAGAAAATTGCATGTTGAAAATATTAGGTTGAGACAATTAGACATTTCAGCATCGGTCCCTTCGAAAGTTACATCGTATCCATGGCGTAAATTTAAAGCCCGTGACGAGATAATTCGAAGGACCTAGCTACGGAAAAAATTGTTTACTTGTTGAAAACACTTGTGCAGATTCATGTATTAGTATAATATAGCGGAACTGCTGAAAATAATGCAAGAAATTATGTGCTGTTGTAGCACTTTTAGTTTAAATCCAGCAATACTAATTAATGAAGATGTAATTAAATTCAATTACCATTTTGAAAGAAATGAATTGTGGGGTAGCATTTCAATTATTCACATAGACGAGAAGGAGATTACTTGGGAAGTATTCCAAGATTTCCGTTGCTTCAAGGCAGTTTTCGCGTTCGGCAATTTGCCATCTTTGCTTCTACTTCAATGAGTTCAAGTCTCTCCAGGTAATTGTTTTTTCTTTAATTTCATTTTCTTGTATAGCTATGTTTCTCTTATAGAACTAAGCGTCTTATAAGATTGTAGATGAACTACAACCTAGCAGGCTTTGTACTAAGTGTTACATGAGGGCAAGGATACTCACACTGGAGACCTCAGCAATCAATCGATTTGTATGCTAAAATGTATAGGAGAAGAAGATAATTATAGGAAAAAAAGAAAATTGGTGAAATCATGCATTTATCTTTAAGGTGGTTTAAGTTTGTCCTTTGGGAGTCTAGACTTGATTCTTCGGTGTTGGTTATATGTTTTTCCTAGGTTGAATATGGAAGTTGCAGGGGAGGATGGTAAGGAACGAAACAATTTTTTTGATTGGTGACTCATCAATTCTGTGAAGAACAAACTCTCTGTGGAGTTGCTTGTTTGACACTACCAAGGTGCTTTGACGGCAGTGCGAAGGATTTTATTTTGGAATGTCTGGAGAGTTTTACGTACCGAATATGCAGCTCCTCCCCAGATCGTACATGCATATGTAATTATGGGGCGAATAGCAGTTTTGTACAGTAATAGAGATTCTTTTTAACAGTTGACTTTTTGTATATTAAAGGGTATAGTTTAAAAAGTGCAGCCTATGCTTTATTACATTTATTTAAAATGTGCACTTTCCAAGTTAGTCTGGTGTCAAGGAGCACACCTAGATATTTAATTGGTTTATTTGGAGGATTCCACGGAACGTTTTGATTGTTAATATATATGAGAGTGGGGTTGTTGATGCGCTGAAGGGTGAATATTTTAGCTTCGCATTTGGATGGGTTTAGATTAAGCCTCCATGAAGACGCCCAATTCTGAAAAACTTTTAGTACGTCTTGCAAGTGGTGTACGGCAGAGGACAGCTCTGAGTCCGCTACATAGATAACTGTGTCGTGTAACCCTCAATACATATTCTAAAGCACGTTTCACGTTTCATACCATAACCTACCAAATCATTAGACTTCTGTTATTTACGGAAGCTTTCCTAAGCCCCTAACAAACGCCGAGAGTTACAATTTCAGTGAACAGCTATTTTCACTTTTAAAACAATGATTTAAACATATGAGGAGTAACTAATTGAAACGCATATTGTCACAGTAAATAAAATTCTCAGGAGAAGAGAAAAACCGATAACTTTAGAAATATTTTTTGCACATTTTCCATGTTCATGTTAATTGATATGGCGCAGATACTGAAGGAGATGTTTTTCAAAAGTAAAAATGGGTTTACCATGCCAGATTATATAGATTTCTATGTTGGACAAAATGAATTCGTTCTAGTGTACAAAATGCTATTTAATTTATTGAATTGAACATTATGCGTTTTGCGTATTGAACATTAAAAATTGTAATGATATTACTAAATAACAGATTTTTATAATTCCAAAAATAGATTCCTCATCTAACATCACACACAACTTCATGGTGAATGCATGGTGAATAAAAAACATAAGTGGCAGTTAATATTGAAAAGGTCCTGCTCTTTCTTTTCCTTCCAATTTTCTACAAATCTCTATTTTAATAGTTTTCCCTGTCATTCTTTTTGATCTTGTTTAATTCTACTCACAAGTGATATAAATGTTTTCTTTGCAATATTTGGAAAACTATCGATGTTTGCCTAATGACATGTAGCTCTTAGGAAGGTCATTGGAGCCGAGGTAGGTTTTGATTTTCACGTCAATTCCCTTTCAAGGTACCTTGAATTTCTTTAATTCAATCTGTTTTATTCCACTGATTCTATTAATGGGTTTGTTGCGTATAATCATGAATGTTCCCATCATTCCCTATCACCATCGTTTCACCCACTTTCCGGTACGTTTCTTGGTATTTTTCAGGGTCCAAAATTTGTATTTTTCTGGGTCCAAAATTTGTATTTCTCAGGGTCCAAAATTGTAATAATATTCCGGGGCTTCTTTTCCCCGCGGCCGAAGTCTCGGTCGGGGGTAGAATGAGTGCACTCGAACAGGTAAACAGCAATGTACATCAGTCACTTGTGGTGGGCATTCTCCATGTATCCAGAAAGCATTTCCATGAACCACGTGTTGACTTTTGTTCTGACAGATGCACCCGCCAGCAAACAATCTGATATTCATTCATTGATTCACTAATATCCATTTCACTTACAAAATGAGTGACAGATAAAACAACTTCCTCTGCACCTCTACTGCTTGAGATACGTTCTAAATGTTATACAAAAACTGTGAAGAGATATTTTTCTAGCACAGCATTGACAACAATGACAGTACTGATTAAAAAATTGGCCAGGGGGTAAAATTAATTTTGCTACGGAAGGGTATAAAGTTATCCAATCTTTATAAAGCACAAACAACTAAAGCTCAATGAATTATTCAGACATTCACAAAGAGTATTATTAATCTCCTCTTGGTTATGCATCTATTCTTTAAACATTTCACTGTAGCTTACTGAATTACGCCACTCCGATAAAATCAGTACTGTCATTGTTGTCAATTCTTCCTTTTCTTTCAATTTAAATTCCAACCCAATAATGTTGCCAGATTATTGAGATAAGCCATGATACCTGAACAAAATGCGATTCAAATAAACCACACGAAAGGACAAAATGTTATTTGTTTTGTTCATGGAATTTCAAACCTGTATTTGAATATGTTAAAATGTGTTTTGAAGAAATATGAAAACATGAGCGTGTAGCGCGTATTAAGAACTATAAGATTTTATATCCAACTCAATTTCTACCACCAGTGGACATCATGTGTTCTGATTAGTTGATGATGATATATTAATATTAAATGATGATATATTTTTTTGGATTTTGCAATGTTTTGTGGTCCTTCTTTTACATTTTCTGCTCTTCTGAGGGCCCTTAACTATTCAGAATTTGTTTTGTCGGAGAGAGGGAGCCACTGAACTAATTGTCACCGTAATGCTAAAAAAGCATTTTGCAATAAAAACGATTAAATTAATTATTAATTACCAGTTTAATTTCCCCATTAGCATATGTGGGAATATGCGGTGAACACGTAAAGGAATATACAATGGAACTTGCGAGAAACAAATTCTATTTACATAGATGGCTTATGGCCTAGCTTACAAACTAATCTAAATCTTATGACGAACATGCAGGTAACATTTGGGGTACATGCGAGAAACCTGCAACTATATGCGTGGGAAACATTTAGAGAAATCTGCGAGAAGAATGCTGGGAGAATGGAAGGGAATAGAGGAACTTCAGGCGAACATGCTGAAAACTTGTGGCACATATGTGGAGGAATATAACTTGTGGGTAACTTGCGGGTAACTTTTAGGGCTTATTAGGATCATGCGGGTAACATTTTGGGTACACGCGAGAAACATACAATACACCCGGAAACATGTAAAGAAATCTGCGAGTAGTATGCTAGCAGAATGCACAGGAATATAAAGAGAAACTTGTGACCAACATGCTGAGAACTTCACAGCAACATGCGGAGGACGTGCGAGAAAAAAATTGTGGGAAAATTCAGGGAAACATTCGGTGAAATAGTGGGACACGAGGCAGTAATCTACAAAATGAGATGCTTTTAAATCTTCCTTTTCATTTTTGTAGGTTTAGCTTTTATGGATACTGAAGTCTTCTCCGTTACGCGCATTGGCGTCCCAGAATTAAATTGAACCTTGAAATATATTTTAAATTATTTTCACGCCTCAATAGGTCTCTCAGTACGGAACTAAACCTTTAACATACAGTTCAGGAGATGACCGTTTTAAGTCGTGCATCAGTTCGAAACTATTTTCACTTACAAACAATGCATTACTAAATGTGAAAAATTCACACGGGTGGTCGTCGTCCTCGTTATTATTGGTGAGGATGGAGAGGAGAACGAGTTCAAGAAAGACGAAGAGAAGTGGGGAGGAGTGAAGATGAGCAGGGCAACAAGGGCAACTTAGAAGCAAAGTTCGTGCCAAGTTATAATAGAGGCTTTGCGAGCGGTTAGAAACGTGAGACAGGAAGAGCCGTAAAAGGGTAGGCGTGAGAGAGGTGATAGGAAAGATGAGGGCGTTGAGAGGTCGGCGAGAGAGCGACGAGAGGGCGGCGAGAGGGCGGCGAGAGGGCGGCGAGAGGGCGGCGAGAGGGCGGCGAGAGGGCGGCGAGAGGGCGGCGAGAGGGCGGCGAGAGGGCGGCGAGAAAGCGGCGAGAGGGCGGCGAGAGGGCGGCGAGAGGGCGGCGAGAGGGCGGCGAGAGGGCGGCAAGAGGGCGGCGAGAGGGCGGCGAGAGGGCGGCGAGAGGGCGGCGAGAGGGCGGCGAGAGGGCGGCGAGAGGGCGGCGAGAGGGCGGCGAGAGGGCGGCGAGAGGGCGGCGAGAGGGCGGCGAGAGGGCGGCGAGAGGGCGGCGAGAGGGCGGCGAGAGGGCAGCGAGTGGGCGACGAGATGGCGACGAAAGGGCGACGAGATAGCGGTGAGAGGGCAGCGAGAGGGGGCGAGAGGGCAGCGAGAAGGTGGCAAGAGGGCAAAGAAAGGGTGACGGGAGGGCGACAAGTGGTCGACGAGAGGGCGGCGAGAGGGCAGCGAGAGGGCGGCGAGAGGGCGGCGAGAGGGCGGCCAGAGGGCGGCGAGGGGCTGCGAGAGGGCACCGAGAGGGCGGCGAGATAGCGGTGAGAGGGCAGCGAGAGGGGGCGAGAAGGCGGCGAGAGGGCGACGAGAGGGCGACGAGAGGGTGACGAGTGGGCGACGAGAGGGCGACGAGGGGGCAACGAGTAGGCGATGAGAGGGCGACGAGAGGGCGACGAGAGGGCGGCGAGAGGGCGACGAGTGGGCGACGAGATGGCGACGAAAGGGCGACGAGAGACCGACGAGAGGGCGG
The DNA here is from genome assembly GCA_011170035.1 of Teleogryllus occipitalis. Classification (NCBI taxonomy): domain Eukaryota; kingdom Metazoa; phylum Arthropoda; class Insecta; order Orthoptera; family Gryllidae; genus Teleogryllus; species Teleogryllus occipitalis. Next base: position 29,997 of record BLKR01007636.1, read on the forward strand.
CGAGAGGGCGACGAGTAGGCGACGAGACGTCGATGAAGGGCGACGAGAGGGCGACGAGAGGGCGGCGAGAGGGCGACGAGTGGGCGACGAGATGGCGACGAAAGGGCGACGAGAGACCGACGAGAGGGCGGCGAGAGGGCGACGAGTAGGCGACGAGACGTCGACGAAAGGGCGACGAGAGAGCGACGGGAGGGCGGCGAGAGAGCGGCGGGAGGGTGTCGAAAGAGCGAGCGAGAGGGAAGCGAGAGGCCGGGGAGCGCGGCCAAGGGGCGTGGCCAGGCGCTTGCCCGCCTTCCGTGTGGGGCGTGCGGGTTGAAGGCGCCTCGCCGCGGTCCAGCGCGTGGCGTTTTATGTCCCGCGCATATTAAATTCCCTTCCGGAGCAGTAATTATCCGCGTGGCTTTTTTACGATCTGCCTTCGCCGAAGCGGCCGCACAATGGGCTCGCTCAAAGAAAGGAGCAGCCGCCAGGCGTTGCGGGCGGGTCACGTCCTCTCTGCGACGTTTGCTGGGCGGGTTAGGTGGGGGCTGACCTTTGAGCTGCTTTCATGTTTTGCCGGCAAAAATGTGTCGTGGCTTTTGAAGAGAATTTGATAGGAAGTACAAATTAGAATTTTTTAGCAATGTTTTGAACAACTGGGTGAAATTCATATTGGACATTACTTTTTTTGAATATCCTTTACAAGGGTTTCAATATTTTACGTTTATCTATTCAAACACGATTTGAATAGTTGCTAGAACTCTGTTTACATTTACTTCAAGTCTGTCTAAAATAATTAGAATTTGCAACTTTTAGTAAAAATTAGTAATAAAAATTAAATTTACTTACATTGCATGACTATTATTTTAGTCTAACATTGTTAAAGTACACATTCATAAAATTGCATTCGGTGACCAACTTTATTAGCTTCCATTATTCCTTGTAAAAATACGATGCATTTTTACATATCCAAAGAGGGATAACATATAAATATTTACTGCTGTAACTTTGGCGGCTTGTAATGTTACAGCTTTCTGAATATACTAAGTTTCCCATGAGAACTTATATTACGTAAATAATTTACCTTTGACCTAGTATATTAGTTTGAATTGATATTACGAAGTCGCAGTAAGAATTTTCAAATTTCACCTAATTTTCCTTAGTTATCCCAGAAACTGCGAGTTTGTGTAGTCAGAATGTGAATGCCATCGTAGGAATCGTAAACCTTCTTCTCTCTGCTGGAATGTAAGTAAATATTGTTAAGAGATAAAAGAAGCTGGAATAGAAAGAAAAGTTGTAAGGAGATAAAGGAGCTGGAATAGAAGAAAAGTTGTAAGGAGATACAAGAAGCTGAAATAGAAAGAAGTAAGGAGATAGAAGGATCTAAAATAGAAGGACATAAGGAGATACAAGGAGCTAGAATAGAAGTAAATATTTCAAGGAGATAGAAGAATACATATGAGAACAAAATGTTGTAAGGAGATAGAAGGAGCTGGAAGAGACAAATGAGATATAAGGAGCTGAAATAAAAGGAAATGTAAGGAGTTAGAAAGAGCTGGAATAGAGAGAAATATTGGTAGAAGATAGAATGAATTTGAATTGAAGGAAATATTGTAACATGCGGCTTTTTGGTGCCGCAACCAGGCGGTGGCGCTGTCTAGCGATGCGCGACGACGGAGGGAGTCTCATGTGAAAACCCATATTCTGTCTACGTCTGCACACTGCAACGTAATTTTATGATTTTCGCTTGTTATTGAAAGTACACAAGTGCAGTCAATTATTGACGATATTCAATGCATTGTTTATGCTATTTGGAGAATTTGTTTTCATTTGACATTAGGTTTGGTGATTCAAAGCATTTGACGAGTTCTTGGCGTAAAGGTGGCCGTGCTGGATGAAAGTTCCTTAGTGTCTCGCGGATGGCAGTGTGGCTGCAGCTGGCCAGCATTTCGCGAACGTTATTGTGATACGAATGTGTCGAAGAACTTTCATTATTGCAAAATATTACAGAGTAGTGAAGTTTTCGAAATAAAATAATTTTATTTGTGTAAAAAAACCAAACATAGTGCAATGTACTGGAGACGAAGTTAAGTACCCAGTGGAAATCTAAGCCGGAACCACGTGCGCAGGTGTATGTGCCTGTCTGTCACAGTCGCGTCGCAGAAGATTAAGAAAGTAATGTTTGAATGTAGACTTTAACTTATTTTAGTTGATTTAAATTGCTTACATTTTTAATAATGTATTCGTATTTTGAATTTCGGAAATTACATTTCTGTCATTCGGTGGAGGTGCAACCTTCAGTCTATTGGGGCACCCGCCGCCACCGGATTGAAATATAGTTACATGTAAATGTTACTCTTTTATCAGTAATCAAATACTAATATTCGGAACAATTTGAAATAACGCATATAGTTAAATTTAAGCGAACCTAAATCAAAACAAGAATCACAGTCCTCATCCCTTCGACTTCAAAAATACATAAACCGTGTAAACCAGCTGTGTCTTAAGAACGCCCTTGGTGTCTCGTCAACACTATTATTTGTATAAAAAGTCTGCTTGAATTGTAAACCAACATCCGCTTACATCGGGTCTCAACCTTTTCCCCCAAACGTTTATTTTACCTCGATTGCTCTCCAAATTCCCACAGGGGCAGTTCCCATTCATGACTGCAATTCCCAACAAGTCATTTTATCTCTGTTTCAGCTCTCTTGAAGAGTCAACCATCCATCAGGCGAAACTTTGGGCCGTCAAGTTGGCGGCGCCGCTTGTTAGAACGCTCACGGACTGTTTGGGTGCGAGAGCGGGCGCAGCGGTCTGTCTTATTCTGAGAGCGCGCGTCTTTGAAGGCGCACCGCGGAGACCGCAAACGCCGCGGTCGACGCTCCGGTTATAATTGGACTAATTGGGAGGGGATGGTCACCGCCACCCTCGCCCCGCCACGGTTCCTCTCTCCGCCGCAGCCGCCGTCGCCATCTCCGTCGCAGGCACCCTTGTGCACGGGATCTAGCAGCGCTGCCGTCACCATTCCTTGCTGCCGAAATCTTTCCTCAATGTCATTGCCGTCCCGCTTTGCCAACACCTTTCCTCATTTCCATTGTCATTCCAAACTGTCAACATCTTTCCTCATTGTCATTGCCACCCCGCACGGTCAGCACCAATCATCAGTATCATTGCCATCCCGCACGGTCAACATCTTTCCTCATTGCCATCGCCATCCCGAATGGTCAACATCGTTCATCAGTATGTATGTATATCATTGCTATCCCACACGGTTAACATCTTTCTTCATTGCCATCGCCATCCCGAATGGTCAACATCGTTCATCAGTATCATTGCCATCCCATACGGTCAACATCGTTCATCAGTATCATTGCATCCCACACGGTTAACATCTTTCTTCATTGCCATCGCCATCCCGTACTGTCAACATCTTTCCCCATTCCCACACGGTCAACATCTTTCCCCATTCCCACACGGTCAACATCTTTCCCCATTCTCACACGGTCAACATCTTTCCCCATTCCCAGACGGTCAACATCTTTCATCATTGCCATCACCGATCAGTACAGTCAACATCTTTCGTCATTCCCATCGCCATTCCGCACTACCAACATTTTCCCTCATTCCCATCGCCATCGCACACAGCCAACATATTTCCAGACTGCCATCACAAGCTCTTTATACCATCATCTCCTCGCACTGCCAAACATTATTACACCGACAACACCAATCTTTTTTGCAATCACCGTCCCTCATTGAAGCTATTTCCTAGCCCCGCCCTCACCAATTGATACTTCTCGTACTCCAATCACAGCCCTCCCAGTCTTTACAATTCGATCCATCACCAGATATCATTGCTGTCTCCTTTATTTACAACCATCATCGCCCCTCATTGCCATCAACGTCCTATTGCCGTGATGTTCTGCATTGCTGTCACGCATT